>PVKM010008748.1:26728-38488 GCA_004027735.1 Carollia perspicillata
GTTTTTTATTTCCATGTCTCTGGTTATATTTTGCTTGCTTGTTTGTTTTGTTTTAAATTAGGTTCCAGTTAAAGGTGAGATCATATGGTATTTGTCTTTCACTGCCTGGCTTACTTCACTTAGCATAATGCTCTCCAGTTCCATCCATGCTATTGTTAAGGATAGGAGCGCCTTCTTTCTTTCTGCTGTGTAGTATTCCATTGTTGAAAAATAGGAATTTTTTAAAGCTAAAATCAGATGGTTAATTTTCCTTTTTTCTCTTGCAGAGGAAAAGTTGAAATTGCTCAAATTAGTGTGTTAGATTTAAGGTGGCTGTTCACTTGCAAGTCATTGCTGGAGTCACTAGAGGGCACACTCCTATCAAAGACCATTTTAAGGTCTGAAAATAAAATATTGTAACATTCTTTGAAATATTTTTTAAAAGCTTCAAATAAACTTCTATCCCTCTTTTAAAACATCAGCATGGTATTTTGGTATCCTTCTCATTTTTCTTGTCTGCTTACTTTACTTTTGAATAGTAAGCTGTGGGATCTAATGTTGTGTATGTAGTGGCTGTCAAAAGATTACATTTTCTCATTAAGTTGAATTCTACATCTTTGCCCTAGGTAGTAGCATGAAGCCTCTTGAGGTTCTTAGGTTCTCCCTACACTTTTCTCACACTTCCGCAGAGGTGAAATTACTCAGAGTTACATAGTTATTCTGTCAGTGGTCCTGTCCTAGATACGTCACCCTCCTTTTGGAGATATGAAACACATTTTTATTTTTACAGATTAAGAGTTTTATTTTGTATGTCTGATGGTTTTGAAAAAAAGGTAAAGGATTTTTTCCTTGTTTGAAAACCAAATTAATCCTGATATTGGGGTGTGTGGGAGGAGGGTAGGAGCTGGGTTTATTCGAGAAGGGGTTTGGGAGTGGAAGTACTTGCTGGTGGATATTCAGCCATGAAGCAAACCCATTGCCAAACCCAACATTGTGCCAATTCACTGTTGCTATGATGAATAAATCATTCAGACACCAAAAGTATCAGTAGTGGGAGAGACCTAAACAAACAACATCATTTCCTATCAGTATTTAGTGAAATCCTAGGATTCCATAAATGTTTGATGTGCATTTTCTTAAGAAATTTTGAAGTCCCAACTTACACTAGAGGACAATGTGTCCTCTCAAATGCCAAGCTAGTTTATGCTAGGGTATACCTCAAAAGAATTACTTTTCATATCTCAGTACATATATTTAAACTACTTTTAAATTTCATTGATTAATAATAATAATAGCTGATATTTACTGAATGCTTACTATGTGACAAGCATTTTGTGTGCATCATTGGATTTAATTATGTGGTTAACATTATTATTTTTCTACTTTGTAAATGAGGGTACAGAGGTTCAGGGGATGATTGTTTTAAATTTTATTTTTCCATTGTAGTTTACATTCCATATTATATTGTGTTTGACTTATATAGCATAGCAAGTATATAGCAGATTGGTTAGAAATCATACACTCCACAAAGTGTTCCCCTTGACATTTCCGGTACTCACCTGGCACCACAAATAGTATTTACAATATTATTAACGATATCCCTATGCTGTACTTTACACTCCTCTGACTATTTTGTAACTACCAATCTGTACTTCATAATTCCTTTGCACTAAATTACCCAACCCCTGCACCTCTGGCAACCACCAGTCTGTTCTCTGTAGCTATGAATTTGTTTGAATTTTCTTTGTTTGTTTATTTTGTTCTTTAGATTCCAAATATAAGTGAAGTCATATGGTATTGTCTTTCTCCAACTTACTTATTTCACTTAGCATAATGCCCTCTATCCATTCATACTGTCGCAAATGATGAGATTTCATTTCTTTCTTATGGTCAAGTAATATTCCATCATGTACCACTGCTTTTTTATCTGTTTGTCTGTTGATGGGCACTTGGGTTGCTTGCATATCTTAGCTATTGTAAATAATTCTGCAATGAATATAAGTGGTGCATATATTCTTTTGAGTTAGAGTTTTGGGTTTCTTTCGATATATGTTCAGAAGTAGTATTGTGGGGTCATATGGCAGTTTCATTTTTAATTTTTTGAGAAACCTCCATACTGCAGGGAGTGATTTTTTAAAAAGATTTTTTATTTATTTTTACAGAAGGGAAGGGAGGGAGAGAAACATCAGTGTGGTTGCCTCTTGCGCACCCCAATGGGGGCCTGGCCTGCAACTCAGGCATGTGCCCTAGACTGGGACTCGAACTGGTGACTGTTTGGTTTACAGGCTGGCAATCAATCCACTGAGTCACAGCATCCAGGGATGATTTTTTAACATTAAAATCACATATGTCATTTTTCTTTTTTCACCTCTAAGTGATTTGATCACTTAACTTAGGTCTGTTGGACTCTAAGTCTTATTTACTGAACCATTAAACTATATGGCCTTCACAAATAGTTTGTAAAACTATGCTCCCCACTCCAATCACAGCCCATATTCATCTGTTTATGTAAAGTTGTATAAGTAAGTGAGCAAAAATGTACATATGGGCCACATTCAGCTTAAAGCTAATCAAGTCATTGGGAATTTGCACTTGGCACATACTCTTTGTCACAACAGAGAACATGAAGTGAAAACACCTAATGGAAGGCTGTGTGGAAGTTTGCGGAGCAGTAAAGTAGGCCAGTGTTGCTGAAACAGATTGAGCAAGTGAGAGCAGAATAGAAGGGAACATTTGATAAAAGAGCACCAGATTTTAGGAGGATTTATAGACCTTTGTAAGGCTGTCACTCTGAATGAAAAGTGGAGCTATCACAGGATTTTGCACAGATGAAAGACATGATCTAACTCCAAGGTTTAACAGGATCATTCTGGTTGGTTGAAATTAGACAATGGATAGTCAAGGGTAGAAACCAGTTAGGGGGTATATTTATTTCCTGGAACCATAACAAAGTGCCACAAATTGGGTGGTTTAAAATAATAAAAATTTATTGTCTCACAGATCTGGAACCTAAAGATATGAAATCAAGGTGTGAGTAGGGCCACCCTCTCTCGAGCTTCTGGGTAGAATCCTTCCTGGCCTCTTCCTAGCTCTTGCTGGTAGCTGTTGATCCTTGGAATTCCTTGGCTTTGCAGCTGCCAAACCTCATTCTGTGCCACTGTTGTCATATGACTTTCTTTCTGTTTGTCTCTGTTTGCACATGGCTGGCCCTCTCCTCTCTGTGTCTTTCTCTTCATGTAAAGACACCATTATGTTGGATTAAGGGCCCATCCTACTCCAGTATGACTTCATCTGGACTTATCTAATTATATCTGCAATGATTCTATTTTCAACTAAAGTCACATTCTGAAGTACTGGGGGTAGCACTTTAACATATCTTTTTGGGGGGAACACATTTAACCCATAACAGGAGGAAATTGTAATAATCTTGGCCAGAGATAAAGGGAAACTGGGCCAGGGTGGCAACAATAATGGTAGTGAGAAGTGATCTGGTTATGAGTATATATTGAAGGTAGAGCCAAAAATTGTTACTGATGAATAGGAAGTGAGGCCTAAGATAAAGAGATTAATCAAAGATGACTCCAAAGTTTTTGTCTTGAACAACTGGAATAATGAAGTTAATAACAACCAAGGTGGTGAATATAGAAGGAGAGCAGATTTAGGGGGAAATCATGGTTTGATTTGGGACAAATTAAATTTGAAATGCCTATTAGACATTCAAGTGAAAATGTCCAGAACAGTGGGCAGTTAGATGCATGAGCCTGGAATTCTGGAAAAAGTTCAGAGCTAAAGACAAAAATTTAGTGGTGATTTCTAGGAACTGTGAAAACCACTCACAATTTGAGATCGTAAAGCTTAAAATGAAACTCGTTCCAGCTAGGCTAAGTTCCTGGGGTGCAGATGTAGAGAAGATAGAGAGTCAAATTCAATTTAGGTTCAGGTTTTTCCAGGTAAGTTGATGGTGGGACAGGGAGTTGGAGAGTTGAAGATGGGTGATAAGGAGTGATTATAATAACGGATCATGGAATCTTAAGTTGGATAAATATGAACGTGAGAATATGAAGGCAGTGATAGAAAACAACAACAAAAAAGGTTAGGGGTCAGAGGATTGTTAGAGTGAAAATATTAGAGGGAATTAGAAAGAGGGGTAAGTGGGGTGTTTAAAATTGAGATTTTTAAGATAGTGTGTTAATTTGTAATGGCAAGGTCTAGGAAATGAGCATGAGTGTGGTTGGCTGGTGTTGGTAAAAGGACATGATCTCTGGATTAGAAGTTAAACAACTGAAATGTCCTAGTATTACATGGATATTGAAATCTCCAAGAAAGATGACATCATCAGTTGTGAGAAAGAATGAGCCATGAGCTAAAATTATCAATGATTAAGGGAGTTTGAACAAGGGGAGGGTAGATGAGTACAATAAGGATTAGTAGGTGATATAGTATTTATTTATTTATTTATTTATTTATTTATTTATTTATTTATTTATAGTAAGAAAGGAATTGAAAGTAGATGAGGCTGAGGGGTAGGGAGGACCTACAGAAACAAAATGGCAAGGAGGAACAAGGACACATATTCCACCTCTGGGCCCAGTGGTACATTGGGTATGAGAAAAAAAATAGCCACCACTTGCAAGAGCTGTTTAGGAAGCAGTGTTCTCACTTGGTAACCAAGTTTTTGATAAAGCAAGAAGTTCAAGGACGATTTTGGAGAAGTTGAGGTTGTTGGGGACTTTGAATAGAACAGGACAGAAAGGTTTGGGAGGGTTGGGGAAGGGTGGTAGATTGAGTCAGATTAGGGGATGTAGGAGTTCATTTTCCACATGGAAAAGAATGTGAGCAATAATGGGTTATCTGGGTGGTTTGAACTTTTTGTGATGACAAGTGATAGGCATTTACAGCATGATGAGTCTTTATGATCTCTTGGCTGGGGGCCAGGTGGTCAGTTTTAAATATAATGTCTTCTTGGGACTGGTGTATTATATAATGAGTAGTCACTGATAACAGGAAATATAAGGTGAACTGGACTGGTGGTCTTACCAAGAGCATGAAGAACACTGGGCTCCCATTGATTTTCTCCAGAGAGTGGGGAAGTCTGAAGTAGACTTTATCTTATCAGGAGGGATTGTAATCCTTAGGTTTCCTTTGTAGTTCTGTTGGGTAATTGTAATACTTCCTTTGTGTCTTTTATTTTCATGACTTCTCATCACTTTAAAACAGTACAATGATGTTTGTTTTTGTAAAAATGACACATGATCCTTATAAAATATTCAAGTAATTAAGAAAAGTAAAACAATTTTTAGAAAAACTCTGCAAATAACCATGATTAACACCAGGTAAACATTAGACAAATGTATGAATTTTTATATGTGTAACTATTTACATGCTCTTGGACTTCTTTTAAATAATATGGATCTATTGCCATAAACAGTTTGAATACTGTAGATTTATTCTAAACCACTTAGTTTACAAATGAGGACATTAAGTTCTAGAGACAAAAAAAAAGACCTGTCCAAGGCCACTCATGCAGTCAGTTTCACCCAGGTCTCTTACCTCTCAGTTCAGTGTTTTTGTTTTTTGGTTGTTTTTTCAATAAACCACGCTTATTTCCTCTCCTCTTAGCACCTACATGACATACCCCCTGGTCTTTCACTATATAGATCTCTGAGTGGCTCGTTTTGTCTTTGAACATTAGTTTCTTCACCCAACAAATATTTCTTGAATACCTAATATATGCCAAGCAAAAATGCTAGCCATTAGGGTCATAGCAGTGAACAAAGCAGACAAGATCTCTGACTTGTGAAGCTTACATTCTATAGAATATGCATAAAGTTTATGCCTCATACCTTAATTTTCTCTAATATAGACAAGATGTATAATTGTGATTTGTTTATAACCCTAAATCTTTCATGATGATGGGAAAATGTAATGAAAAATTGTTAGACTTAAAATCATATCACTAGCACATGGGAATACCAATTGAGTACTTGCAAGTAATAGACATTAATACAATTCATGTGGTCTAGAACACTTTTCTGTAACTATGTTTTTTTTTTAAAATGTAATTTAAAAGTTTAACTTAAAACTGCCATAGTGTTGCATATAAAAAAAGAAAACATGCCACTAATACAACCATTTAAAACTTGAAAAATATATATAATCTATAGAAGCAAAAATTTTCTTTAATCCTACCCTCCAGAGGTAACAATTCTAAACACATAGATGTAAGCCCTTACCAACTTTTTCTATGCTTATATATTTTAGTTTTTGTTTTTAATAATGACAGGAGCATATAATTGTAAAATCTTCAAACAATACAGAAACAGTATAGTATAGGGTAAAAGTTCCTCACATCCTCACCCCTAATCCCAGGGATAAACATTAACATATTGATGAGTATTTTCCCCGGCTGGTGTGGCTCACTGGATTGAGCACTGGCCTGTGAAGCAAAGGGTCGCTTGTTCGATTCCCAATCAGGGCAAATGCCTGGATTGTGGGCCAGGTCTCCAGTAGGGGACACATGAGAGGCAACCACACATTGATGTTTCTCTCCCTCTCTTTCTCCCTCTTCCCCTTCTAAAAATAAACAAATAAAATCTTTAAAAACATTGATGTATATTCGATGTGAATACTTTCAGATGTTTTCTATGCATTTACAAGTAAACGTGTGTGCACACAGACAAATGTGTGAACACAGACATACACATACATTCAGAGAAAAGGTGTTCTTTGACCTTTTTTTTTGTTTTGTTTTAAACTGGTAGTAATTAGAAGCTTTGAAGTTCAGTAGTTTAGGGGCCATTCCTGTTTTTTTTCATTTTCTTCAAGGAGAACAATGCAGCCATATGCCAGTCACTCTGTGGATTTAGTACTTGATGCTTGGAATGTGATCAGATGCTGAATGCTATTAACAAAGCCTTTGAAAGAAGGCCCATTTGTGTACCTTGTAGATACAAGGCCAAAGTTGAATGTAGTGGCCAACTGAGCAGCTGGAAAGGGGGTGGGAAAATGAAGAACACACTAACATTGGTAGTAAGTTGATGGCCATGGGAACCACATTATGTGGAGAAGCATTCCAAAATTCCTATAATTTTGGAAATAAAAGCAATACTTAGAGTCTTATAAATTTTTAACCTCAATTGTTAACTTGGTGTGTTGCAAAACAAACAAAAAATACCTGGATATGGTCTAAATAAGACTGCTTTCTAGCATGCCTAAAGTGGGAAAATTCCAAAATTCTCATTTAAAAAAATTTTAGATTCAAAGAGTAAGCTACAATAATGTATGTTTGATTAATGCCATCTCTCTAAACTCTTTAGTGTCACCTCACTGTTCTTTTTTTTAAAAAAGATTTTTACTTATTTATTTTTAGAGAGAGGGGAAGGGAAAGTGAAAGAGAGGTAGAGAAACATCAATGTGTGGTTGCCTCTTATATGCTTCCTACTGGGGACATGACCCACAATCCAGGCATGGGCCCTAACTGGGAATTGAACCAGCGACTCTTTGGTTCATAGTTTGGTGCTCAATCCACTGAGCCACACCAGCCAAGGCTCAACTCAGTGTTCTTCATTACCAACCTCTACATGTGCTTTTCTTTTAGTTTAGGCAGGTCTACTGCACTACAGAAGACACTGTAGTTATTTCTATCATGCTAGCAATGAGATATTTGCCTTTTTTAAAGTATATTTTATTGATTATGCTATTACAGTTTTCCCAATTTTTTTCCTTTATCCCCCCTCCACCCTGCACCCTGCAAGCCTCCAGCATTCCCCACCCCCTTAGTTCATGTCCATGGGTTGTACATATACATTCTTTGGCTTCTCTGTTTCCTATACTATTCTTAACCTCTCTCCATCTATTTTATGCCTAGCAATTATGCTTCTTATTCTCTGTACTCCCCACTTTCCTCTCCCCCTCCCCACTGAAAACCCCCCATGTGATCTCCATTTCTCTGGTTCTGTTCCTGTTCTAGTTGTTTGTTTAATTTTAGTTTTTGTTTTTTAGGCTCAGTTGTGGATAGCTGTGAGTTTGTTGTCATTTTACTGTTCATAGTTTTTTTAAAAAAATATTTTATTTATTTATCTTTAGAGGGGAAGGGAAGGAGAAAGGGAGAGAAAAATCAATGTATGGTTGCCTTTCGTGCATCCCCTGCTGGCAACTGGCCTGCAACCCAGGCATGTGCTCTGACTGGGAATTGAACTGTGGCTGTTTGGTTCTCAGGCCTGTGCTCAGTTCATTGAGCTACACCAGCCAGGGCATACTGTTCATAGTTTTGATCATCTTTTTCTTAGATAAGTCCCTTTAACATTTCATATAATAGGAGCTTGGTGATGATGAACTCCTTTAACTTGACCTTATCTGGGAAGCACTTTATCTGCTCTTCCAATCTAAATGATAGCTTCGGTGGATAGTCATCTTGGATGTAGTCCCTTGCCTTTCATGACTTTCAAGACTCCTTTCCAGCCCCTTCTTGCCTGTAGGTTTTTTTTTTTTTTTTGAGAAATCAGCTGGTAGTCTTATGAGAACTCCTTTGTAGGTAACTGTCTCCTTTTCTCTTGCTGCTTTTAAGATTCTCTCTTTATCTTTAATCTTGGCTAATGTAATTATGATGTGCCTTGGTGTGCTCCTTCTTGGGTCCAATTTCTTTGGGACTCTCTGGCTTCCTGGACTTCCTGGAAGTCTATTTCCTTCACCAGATTTGGGAACTTTTCCTTCATTATTTGTTCAAATAAGTTTTCAATATCTTGCTCTTCTTCTCCTTCTGGCACCCCTATGATTCTGATGTTAGAGCACTTATAGTTTTCCCAGAGGTTCCTAAGCCTCTCTTCAATTTTTTGAATTCTTGTTTGTTCATTCTGTTCTGGTTGGATGCTTATTTCTTCCTTTCATTCTAGATCATTGATGTGAGTCCTGATTTCCTTACCTTCACTGTTGGTTCCCTGTATATTTTGCTTTATTTCACTTTGGGTAGCCTTCATGTATTCCTTCATTTTGCGACTGAGCTCAATCAGTTTTGTGAGCATCCTGATTAGCAGTGTTCTACTCTGCATCAGATAGGTTGTCTATCTTCTTGTTGCTTAGTTCTTTTTCTGGAGTTTTGGTTCATTCTTTCATTTGGGTCATATTTCTTTGTCTTCTCATACCTGTTATTTTTTAAGGGCACGAGGCCTTAGGTATTAGCCAGGGTGGGGCAACTCTCTTGACTGTGTTGGGTGCTGTCAGTCTGAGTGAATGTTTCTTTAACTCCTTGTTTATTGGAGTTCTGGGCAGTTTAATTTTCTGACACTTCTGGTTGTTTATTGTTTTTAGATTGGTTGTTTTCCTTCTTTTGGTTGTGTGAGGAAGCAAAGTGTTTCTACCTACACCTCCATCTTGGCCAGAACTTATTTTTTCCTTTTAATAAGATTTCACAAGAAACCTTGATGAAATCTTTAAAACCATACCTGAAATAATTAACCTTTGCTAATTTGAAAGGCCTAACAGGGAATAGTCTCTATGGCAGGTGTAAAATTCCATTTTTTCTAGAAAATTACTGGCCCAGTAGATGCTCCTTCTAACTGCAAAATAAATTCCATTTTAAAAAAGGTTCACCTTTTATCATGAATATTGCACAAGTACAATGTATTAAGATAATGGCTTCCTATGTAGCAGTTTATGACCTTGAACTTCTGAATGCTGATATTCATTGTACACATAACATTGATAAATATCCACCTGTTTTCCTTCTCTATCAGTGAGTTGCAAGAACACTTGGATTCTAGTCCCTGGAAGTTTTGTTTTGTTTTTTTACTTTGTTCTTTTTATTTTATTTTTTTGCACTTATTTTTATTTTAATTGTTATTCAAGTACAGTTTTCTGTCTTTTACTCCCATCCCACTCCACCCCCCAGTGCTCCCCACCTCCTTCTTATTTCCACCCCCCTTAGTTTTTGTCCATGTGTCCTTTATACTTGTTCCTATCCTGGAAGTTTCATAATGCCTCAGAGTATTAGGCTTTCTCACAGAAGTAAAGTAGGTTAGGGCACCAAAGCCTTGAATTGAAAATAGAGGTTGTTTATGAAAAATAATTCTATTTAAACTGCTTTAGAGAAGAATCAAGAACAAGAAAGAGAAGCTATTTTTATACCATAGTGTAAAGATAAGAAACCTCGGACCTATAATTTGCATGTGACCCAGGCTTAACTTAATGCAACTTGCAGCAATTTTCTGAGTTCTTACCCTTTTCCACCTGTACTGACCCGCACAAATATAGAGACAATTTCTTGAAGTTGAGTATAATATGAATATTATATGAATTCAAAAGACACCTCAGGTGTTAAAAGGCAAGCTACTGTGTCCTGATAATGATCTTTGAGATGGAGAGATGCTTTGCACAGCGACTTAGTTTTCTGGGGGAGGCACTGGGTAGATGACAGCAATGTGAGAAGTGATGGAGTCTGCACCACCTTTGGGCTAAGTGATACCAAGTTTGAGAGAAAGTTACTGAAGGTTTGGGGTTGCTGATCTTGGGTAGGTAAAACTTTCTGAGTGTTAACTGGAGGTGACGTTAAGGTGGCAAAGCTGGAGGGGTGTAGGGGTAAAGAGCTGTAGGTGAAGCAGTAGCTGATAAATAGGCAGGGCATGCTGGTTGTTCTTTTAACTTTTTACTCTTTCATCACTGTTTATCTCCTTCTCTGCCTTAATTTCAATCTTTTTTAAAATATATTTTATTGATTATGAGATTACAGTTGTCCCAATTCCCCCTTCATTCCCCTCCACCCTGCATACCTGCTCCCTACCACACCCCCCCTCTTTAGCTCATGTCCATGTGTCATAAGTTCTTTACCTTCTACATTTCTCACACTACTCTTGCCCTCTCCCTGTCTATTTTCTCCCCACCGTCTATGCTACTTATTCTCTGTACCTTCTCCCCACCCTCTCCTCCCACTCCCCCGTTGCTAACCTTCCATGTGATCTCCATTTCTGTGGCTCTGCTCCTGTTTTAGGTGTCCACTTAGTCTGCTTTTGTTTTAGGTGTGGATATTAATGACGGTGAGTTTGCTGTCCTTTTACTGTTCATATTTTTTTATCTTCTTTTTCTTAGATAAGTCCCTTTATCATTTCATAAAATAAGGGCTGGGTGATGATGAACTCCTTGAACTTGACCTTATCTGAGAAGCACTTTATCTGCCCTTCCATTCTAAGTGAAAGTTTTGCTGGATAGAGCAATCTTGGATGTAGGTCCTTGCCTTTCATGACTTGGAATATTTCTTTCCAGCCCCTTCTTGCCTGTAAGGTCTCTTTTGAGAAATCAGCTGACAGTCTGATGGGAACTTCTTTGCAGGTAACTGTCCCCTTATCTCTTGCTGCTTCTAGAATTCTCTCCTTCATTTTAATCTTGGGTAATGTATTATGATGTGCCTTGGTGTGTTCCTCCTTGGGTCCACCTTCTTTGGGACTCTGAGCTTCCAGGACTTCCTGGAAGTCTATTTCCTTTGCCAGATTGAGGAAATTCTCCTTTTTTATTTGTTCAAGTAAGTTTTCCACTTGTTGCTCTTCCTCTTCTCCTTCTGCTACTCCTATAACTTGGATGTTGGAATGTTTCAAGATGTTCTGGAGGTTCCTAAGCCTCTCCTCATTTTTTTAAATTCTTGTTTCTTCATTCTTTTCTGTTTGGTTGTTTGTTTCTTCCTTCTAGTCCATTCCATTGATTTGAGTCCCAGTTTTCTTCCCATCAATACTGGCTCCCTGTGCACTTTCCTTCATTTCACTTATTAACACCTAAATTTTTTCATCTAATTTGTGA
>PVKM010008749.1:0-38406 GCA_004027735.1 Carollia perspicillata
ACACACACACACACACACACACACACACACACACACATTCCATGCACACCTGACACAGTCTCTACTAGGCAGATAGAACTTTACCACACACTGCCTCAAATTCTCTCACCTATCTGGTGCAGGCACATCTTACACCCAGCTCGAGGATGAAGAAGAGCAGGAAGAGAATTTGAATAACATGGGGAGGCCACTCTCTAAACAGAGGCTCCAGGACAAGCTGAGTGTGCAATGGGAAGTGAGAGCCTGCCACATCCTCAACGTAGCTCGTTTCCTATGTGCCACTCAGAGTTGTAAGGCGTCTTGAATTACATGACTGCTAAACACACCCCAGCTGCTTCATGTGAGACATCACCAAGAAGCAGAAACCAGTTCCAGCTCTGCAGGACCGACAGGTGGTGTTGGATTCAGGGAAAGACAGTGAGTCAGCTTCCCTTGTGTGCGCTCCTTGAAGGAGTTTAAAGGGAAATTTTGGTGCTGTTTGGTTTCCTCTCATTTGCCTACATTAGAGTGTGTTAAGGTACAATTCCACAGCAGGAGGTGTATCACCACTTTTAGTGTAGACCACGCGAAAGGAAGGTACCAAGTCTCCCCTCAGCACTGTTGTCACCCCCTCAGCACTCGGAGAAAGCATGGTGCTGGGCACTGCGGTTCACGAATTTGTTACTGACTAATTGTTTAGAAAACAAGTTACCTTAGTCTTTCAGAATTGATGTGGTAGAAGGAACATGAGTCTGATTGTTAGTGACCCTAATTATGGTCCCTTACCAGTTTTGTGAGTTTATTTACATTTATTTATTTATTTATGTTTTATTTTTTTAATTTAAATTATTTTATTGTTGTTCAATTACAGTTGTCCGTATTAGGTACACCTCTTTTTCTCTCTGGAGCTCAGCCTCTTTATCTGTGTGTGTGTGTGTGTGTGTGTGTGTGTGTGTGTGTGTGTGTGTGTGTGACTTGTGGGTAGGGTAGGAGGAGAGGGGATTGTGGGGTGGGGAGAAGAGTATGGATTAAATGAGCTCCATCCTTCCAATGTGAATATGTTAGAATTCTTTTGTTTTTCTATTTCAATGGTCAGCAGATTTTTTCTGTAAAGAGCCAGACCTTTTAGGGTCTGCACACCACACGGTCTGCAGCAACTGTTCAGCATTGCCATCATTGCAGGAAAGCAACAATAGATGAATGAATGAGCATGGCTTTGTTTCAATACGACTATTTACAAAAATAGGTGACAAGCTAAATTTGATTTGCTGACCCCTGATTTGTTGTCCTTTGTTCTAGTCTATTCTATGTGTTCTCCACATAATAAATAAGACTTTCTTATTCAGTCTGAAGTAAGTGGTGGAATTCCATTCTACACCAGCCTGTCTCATGAAGGCACTACCCCAAGGCTCCTGAGCCTTCCTCTCCACAGTCTGGGTGTTCCTACGCACAGTAAGCTTTTCTTTAGATCATCTCAGAGTTCTGCTGAATGCAGAGCTGAGACCTATGTGCTGAGGTAAGTAATAGCAGTTGACCGTTGTCACCTCTGTCAAAGAAGTATAGATTTTCATGATTTCCTAAACCACTATGATGAGTGGAAAATGTAGTCACTGACAGGCTGGTTGAATCTTTTCAATAACAAGATATCTAGAGTGAATGTCTCAACAACTGGAACACTGGTCTCCTACGCTTGGCACCTGATGCCTCTTGATCTAGAATTAGTGGCTGTTACACAATCTCCTATAATCACCACCAGACATTGTATCAATTCTATTGCTGCTAAATTGTGTGACTTTAAAGAAGCAACTCAACCTCTCTGTGCCTCAGTTTTCTCAACCAAATGAAATAATTTGTTTAAAGAGCTTTGCACATCACCTGGTATACAGTAAGCACTTGATAAATGTCATGTATTAGCTCCTCGTTCCACGAATGTGTCCACCTCTGGGCATTGGCTCACCTTTATCCTGGCACATCTGTATACTTCTCTTTCCTCGAGCTAAGCTCAAATACTGGCCAGCCAGGAAAAGTTCTCTGATTCTCTTGGTAAAAAATAAACTTTCCATGTCTCACTCACCCCTTAATTGAACTTCCTGCTTCTACTCATTATGATCACTTTATATTTTGTCATATTTTGTTGGTACCTATTACAATAAATATCTGAGAGTCAGAACTTGTCACCCATTCTCTCCTGGATCCCCGACGTGGTGCTGAGTCAGGTGCCTCCACACTTGAAGGATTCCTGGTGAGCGTTGGCTGAGTGAGTGAATCAAGGAAAGCAAGCAAGCTTTCACAGCCAGATGGGCTGTCCCTTTCCTTTCTCATGCTAACACTTAGGTGTCATGGAGATGAGGCTCTCCTGTCAGTTTCCAGCATAAGTGTAGAAAGACTCATTAGTTTCAAAATACTTTGGGTATAAAAGCTGACAGAACACAGTTTTTACTCAGTTTTCATTTGAGCATGGGTGGGTGGTTTTTCTTGGTAACTTGTAGTCTGTGAACTCATCCATTTATACCACATCTGGGCCCAGACCAGAGCCTCAGAGTTCTGAGCGTAGGAGGAAGAAGGAGCAGGTGGGCTTAGAGCGCAGGGCTCGAGAGAGAGGCTTTGTCAAATTTCGCTAATGATGTCTGGGATCCCTCTCTCCCTCAGCCTACCAAGGTGATGACAATGGGCTGCAGCAAGGTATTTTACTAGAGAATTCCCATTATAATTTGTTTTCTGTTATCAGTGACAGAGAAATCTGTGTGCATTAGCCGCATATCAAAGCCACACTTTACCCCAATTTGGAATATAACATTTACTCCCTCTTGATTTAAATTCATGGAATTGAGTTTAACATCAGGGAAATCATGGTTCCCAGGCCTATGACATTTCCAAGTGCTAGAGAAATCATAGCCTTGTAGAAAATTAAAAAGGGACTCAGAGATTAATATTCTAATGTCCAATGCATTTGTCTCCCCAAACATCTCTCAGAGAGGGTCGTGCAACTCCCTCATGAATGCTTCCAGTGATGGGGAGTTCTATTGCTACAATGAGGCAGCCCATTTCTATTCTATCATAATTCTAATTCTTATTGGTAGTAGTAGCGACATCAGTAGTAACATTAGTAGTAAAACATTCTCATGATTTACTTCCAAGAAGGTATCTTCACATCTGTAATGTTTTATTTTCATAAGGTTGCTGGGAAGAGGCCTCAGGCCCACTCCACCACCCCTACTTCACCCACGAGGAACAAAGGGCTGTCCGGTTCAAAGCTATAAATCTTGTGTGGGTCTCTGACCCTGCACAAGAGGTGATTCCCACTATGCCGTAAGTGCCCTTCTTAAAAATAGCAGCTATTTTTACCTTCAATTTGTGGGGTGTAAAAACCACCCTAAATGTGGTAAAAATTGTCTCTCAGATGCTAACACCAAAATTCATATTAAACATTGACATACTAAACATATTTTTATTATAGAGTTTTTATTTTATTTATCTTTTCAGATCATAATTTTAATAAGATTCTTGGGAAGTGCAGATACATGTACTGCGTTCTTACTTGTTAAGAATATTTTTTCCCCCAGCAAGTGAAAAAACTTGACTAGATAGATTTTTCAGCCTTGAATCTTTTCCCCTTTAAACTCTGTACAACAGTGTCCCAGCTAGAAAATGTTCCTGCTCATAGAGGAGATGGTAGCAAAGTTTTACATATGTGAAAATGTTATAGTAGAAATACCATCTGCCTTGGGAGCACATGGGATTGGCACTAAATCCAGCAGTGGGGAATCAGTAAAATATTATTTATCACAGAAAAGACATCTTAACTAAGACTTAAGGGATGGGTAGGGTTTTGCAGGGTAAGGAGGTGATGAAGGAGCCTTCTAGCCAGAGAAAGCAGTACGTGGAAAGGCCCGGAAACGAGTGAGCCCCCAGAGCTAGATTCTAGAATTACAGCACCAGGTTTTAAATCCTGGCTCAGTCACTTAGCAGCTCTGTGATAATAAACAAATCATTTAAATCCTTTGTGTTTCCATCCGTGAAACAGGGATAAGAATGGAAGCTGTCTCTAACAGCCTTTAAAGTCATCCCTTCAGGCTGACCTTGGGTGAGGAACCATTCAATATCCTCACAGTAGGGTCACCCCAACCAGTCACTGCACCCCTTCCTGGAAGAGCTTGGATTCCAATCCAGGTCTTCACTTCTGAGTCTGACCCTCTTCATGTTGCACCAGAGTTCCCAAGAGGGGCAGCTGGTAGCTTGGAATGCTGGTTTTGTTCAGTTACCCCTTATGTTGAATGAAATGCTCTCCTGTGAGCTTATCTCTCCTGCATGTAGTTTAGCTCTTTGGAGTCTGGGATAACCTTGCATCCTCTTAAACTTGAGAGGTCTTTGGTAATTCCAGGTAGCCCTCTGTCTAGTGCATTTTCCCTTTCCCACAGTAATTAGTCCCATTTACTTCACTACTCTTTTACACTGACTCATATATACCATCTTCCTCCTTTCCCAGCAGGTGCACTGTAGGGCTGCTCGTCAGCTTTACCTACTCCCCATTTTCACTGAGGGGAAAGTAAACTCTACCAGGAGGTAAGCTGCTAATCATCTGAAGAACTACACTCCAGTTCGCTACTGTCCTACACACTTGGGACAACCTGGCACTGTCAAGAGCACTAGCAGGGATGCAGGAGGACTCTTCTGCACCCCTTAACGTAGGCCCAGAGTCCTGATCCAACCACAGAATGTCAGGACTGGAGCTGAACTTGGAGACCATCTAGTCTAATAGTTTATTCTGCAGAAAGGGCCCCTGAGGCAGGGAGATGAAGCAACTTGTCCAGATCATGGCAATCTGCCAGTGGCACAGCCAGAATTTAAGTCCAGATCCTCTCACCCCAAATCTGATCCTCTCTACATTTATCAAATTCCCTGGAACAGCATTTTCTTTTCCCTGAATATCTGTGCCAGAATAATTTTCAGCTCAGTTCCACATATTAGCACTTGCAATATTTATTTCCCAAACCTCAGGAGCTTAATAAGAACCAAGAGTGAATCCAAAAATTAATCCATTATTGGGTGACATGGATTATAACAAGTACAAAGTAGGAGACAGTACACAGAAAAGTAAAACCTGGGAGTGTTTACAGCCTTATGACATCCATCAGGCTGCGACCGAAATTGGGCACGACAGGGCATGACAAATCGTGGGACTGCTAGGGAAGAGCAAGGAGAGAAAATAGTGCAATAGCGCTGACACCTCAAGTAACATTTATCACCTATAATCTCCAGCATCTACACCTCCTCCACCTCGGAGCGTGCTGTGTGCATAGTAGGTTTCGTTTCAAAGCTGGAGCCTTCACTCATCCCTCTCTGCAGACCTGACACATGTGACTGTTACCCAATATTGAAAGAAGCTCTTGGGACCCACCAAGCCCCTCCTCATGGAAACAGGGTTATAATGGATCTGGATTTTAAAAAATAAAATGAAAAAAAATATCTCTGCACAGTCATCAGGGAGAGACAGCAAGTTGGCCTCTTTTTCCCCAACAATGAAAAACTTAATCTTCATTCTTGTGGCTGAGGATGAGGAGTGCCCCACAGAGATACACAAAATAGGCCATGAGAATGACCTGCTGGAATGAACTCGGGAGAAATCAGTGGCTTCGGTGGGAAGTATTTCAGCCTGAATTTTGTGAACTCTCCTTGTGAGGATGATTCTGAATCTTTACAACGTAGCTACATTGAGGTCGATATTAAGAGGCCTTGAAAACACTCAGCATACCACCCTTAGGAGAGCCTGTGGCTTTGAGCCTGTTTGAATCCTGCTACTAACTTGAGGTCTTGGCTGCTGTTTGCACAGGTTTAAAATTCTCACTGACATCATGGGGGCGCTGTGGGGATCTCATCAAAACTTGAGCTGCACTCTCACGGCCAGACTGAAGCCACAGACACCAAGTCTAGTTCTGCTGATTGGTATGACCATCAGCAGGCTGCACAGCATCTTCCCAGCTTTGCGTTGCAATGGCCCTGAGCAATCTGTCTCCATTTCTTGTAGCTCTCCTCCCCGGATCAATGTGCACTGTTGTTAATTAAATCCGTACATTAACACTGTGGTTGTCTCCTGGGCTCCATCCACCAGAGAGCAAGCAGCTTTCTGGTGCCAGGTCAACCCAGCCATTATGATTAGACTAGTGAAGGCTGACCTTGCCTCCCAGAATCACAGGGTGGAAAAAAGAACACAAGTGGGACTTAAAGCACCTGGCTGCACCTCCTACCTCTTCCATGCCTGTGTTAAATCTTAGCAAGCCGCTCAAGCTTCCTGAGCCTCCCATTTTTGATTTATAGTAATCTTTAAGCAGAAATGTATTTCGGTACTATTCTTGGAGCTTTTAAAAAAATACATACTCTCCCCAGCCCAAGATGTGTTGAATCAGAATTTCCAGAGGTGGGCTTGGACAACTGTATTTTACAAAGCTGTATTAGATGCCTCTATTCTGAAACATTCTTTATTAAGAATCATAAGCCATTGGGTTATTGTACAGATCATACAGATATGGGGATAAAGGTACAATCTAAGAAGTAAGGTGCTCTAAAATTTAGTCATTTATTTTACCTGCTGCTTTTCTTCTCTACAACACACAGACATAAACACTTTCTAGGTTCTTGGTTTTAATATCTCTCTGCTTTCCATATGCAGGGACTTATGTCTTCTTTACTCTTTGAACATTAAGATCAAGTACTCTATTTTATTCAAGTGCTACTATTTCAAGCCTCTACTTACTCTTTCTTTATGAAATAATACTATCTGAAATTTTATAGTTGTGGTTTATACATATATCATATTGGTGTATATATCATGAAGCTTAATGGGATGGGTATTCTTACTCCTATTTTACAGGTGAGGACATTAAGGTTGAAAGAGCTTAACTAACTCAGAAAGCATTGCAGTGGAACATAAACCTTTGTTTTCTAAGTCCAGCTCTCTCTGAGTCACTCTAAAGACACTATGTGAATTTTTATTTATAATTTAAGTGCTAACCATTACCAAGCATGCAAGCAAAGAATGAAATTTAGAGAACCTTTAAAGTCTCTCCCAAGGCTTGGGGGTTAAATAATTCTGGTTGTCTGTTGAAAACCTTCCTAGATGATTGAAATCTTTATTTCTCCCTTAGATATCATGAGATAAATACAGAATCAGTCTGAACCGTGCGGGATCTGGATCCTCGTCCAGAGAAGAACACAGGTGTGGCCCTGCCTCTTTGAGCATACGCCCGGCTTTCCTCTCTCTTCACTGCAAGTGTGCTGAGTTCTGTTCTCATTACCAGGTAGAAAGGGAAGCACACACAGGAAGAAGTAAGGTAGTTCCTATGCCCCACAGTGAAGGCTAGAAGGGGTTGGCATTGGGTATTTCCTCCTGCCTCCAAGGCTGGTTACAGTTTTGTAATACCCAAGCATATGCTGAGATGAAAAAGTTTCTCTTGAGGTAAGATCTTGTTATAAACAGAGTTATGAGTATTTTTAAAACATTGTCATTTTTTCTCCTCCTCTGGCCAGAAGCACAAGGAAGTTTTTGTCCATCTTCATAGTGAAAACCTGGTGATGCTCGTGGAGGTCAAACTAATGAAAGAGTGAGAACCCTCTTAAAGCTGGACCCCTTGGATTTTCTAATTCTCAAGCTTTGCCTTAATGAACCTGTAGCAACCGGCCAAAGACCATGTAATAATTTTTCTTCCATAACCGGTTCCAGTGTTGGCTTGTGCTCCTAGGCATTTGGCTCCAATAACCTGCGATTTTCTGTGGCTACCATCTAGCTCTTCAGTTTTCAGGGCTGCAGCTGGCCCTGTGACCTGAATGCTCTGATGAATCTAAGAAAAATTGTTGATTTTCAGTTTGTTGAGCTTTTTCTTCTTTGGTCTTCGTGCTGGTTGGGATTCTTCTGAAAGCACAGGCTGAGACAAGAACTTGCTGCTGGTAGTTATTGTGAGAGGTAATTCCTGGGGGGAGGAGCAAGGGATTGGGTGAAGTGAGTCAGAGATGGGAGAAAAGTGCATTAGAGATGTAACTTTAGCCAGCTCGTGTGGGTAGTGGTTTGGGGTTGGTGAAGTCACTGCTTTAATGTGTCTTCACCATAGCCTTGGAATGCTACCTGCAGAGTTCTGACTCTGGTTTTTAGACCACCTGTGCTGTCAAAGAAGTGGCTGTCAAGGATGGGAGTCAGAGGCTGTTTGCAAGTGGCAGTGATGGGCTGGGCAGCCTGGGGTTGGTCATACTTTTTTCTGGGGCTCAGCGTTCTCTAAGCTCATTGAAGTTCTTTCTGCCCCCCCAATATTCAAATGGTTGTGTATGGAGGCAAACCGCAGCATCCCAGATAGACAGTGTGAAGCCTGAGACCAAGCAGGTTTTCAGAGAAATTGTGAGACAAATTGTCCCTTTGAAAACTCGTGAAGTTTTACTTCAGTTATTCGGACTTCACACATTTCTCCTGGTTCTTTCTAAGATGTTCACTTTATTGTCCTTTTAGTGTGATCTTTGCTGTCTTGAAAGGTGTCCTCAGCAGGCCAAACTTTGTTCTGAGTAGTATCCATGTCTGGATACTACTTTATTTCACTATATACAGGAATCAAGACAAAGGCAGTATGTGAGTCCTTCGGAAGAGCTGGCCCCTCCCGAAGAGGTGCATAGAGTGGGGTTGAGAGTTAGATGACAAGGCGTGATAGAAATGTGTATCTCTGCCTAGGATAGATTCTGTTCTGCTCTCTGCGTTCATATATATACATATGTGTGTGTGTAGGCTTATTTGTGGTTTTTTCCCTGTGCTATAATTTTTAAAAATACTTATTTGTAATTATATTTTGCTGTATGTCTAACATATTTAAAAAAGACTTCACAGTAAATTAGGAAGAACCATGCAACATAGCAATAAAGACAAAAACCTAGCAAACACATCTATTTGCTCATTAAGTGCCAATAACTATTTTTAAACTCACTCAGGCCTCACAATGGCCCTGTGAGGTAGGCAATATTATTATCTTCACTTGGAGAAACCAAGAAACAGATAAGTTAAGGGACTTGCCCAAGGCTGCTAGAGGCTAAGTGGTGTGCCCAGAACTCTACCAGGGCAGGCCGACTCCAAATCTATGCTCTCAAGTAAAAGAATAAGCTGAGGAAAGTGAGATGTGGGGAAATGAAGGTAGATGCTCTTTTCATGCCTGTCTGTTCTGCGAGACTGTACGCTGCCTGAGAATAAGGACTAGCAGAGTATAGGTATTTGATAAATGTGTCCTTTGTCTTTTCCTTTTTCAAGAGAGGGATTGTAATTTCATTTTATTTTTATTTTATGTTAGTTTCAGGTGTATAACATAGTGGTTATGAGGTGATCCCCTGGTAGTTCTGTTACCCACCTGGCACCATGCATAGGTATGACAATATTATTCGTTATATTCTCTATGCTGTACTTTACATCCCTGTGACTATTTTATAACTTGTTACCCCGTTCACCTTTTTCACCCATCGCCCCGCCCCCTCCCAGTTGGCAACCCTTAGTGAGCTCACTGTATCTATGAGTGTGTTTCTGTTGTGTTTGTTCCTTTATTTTGTTCTTTAGATTCCATATATCAGTCAGACCCGATGCTATTTGTCTATTCTGTCTGATTTACTTTACTTAGCAGAATATGCTCTATGTCCATCAATGTTGTAGCAAATGGTAAGATTTCATATTTTTTATAGCTGAGTAATACTTCATTGTATATATATTCCACTTCTTCTTTATCCAATTGCCTATTAATGGGCACTTGGGTTGCTTCCACATCTTGGTTACTATAAATAACACTGAAATAAACCAAGGGGTTTATTTATTTATTTCAAAGGCATATATCTTTTCAAACTAGTGTTTTGGATTTCTTTGGATATATTTCCAGAAGTGGAATTGCTAGGCCATAAGGCAATTTTATTCTTTTTTTTTTTGAGGAAACTCTATACTTTTTACTATGGGGGCGGCACCAATTTGTAATCCCAGCAACTGTGCATGAGGGTTTCTTTTCTCCACACCCTCACCAACATTTCTTTGTTGATTTATTGATGATAGCAATTCTAACAGATGTAAGATGATATCTCATTGTGGTTTTGATTTGTATTTCTCTGATCTTTTTAATGTCTATGGGCCATCTGTATATCCCCTTGGGAGAAATGTCTATTCAGGTCTTCTGCCCAATTTATTATTCTTTTTACTTTATTTTTGTTGTTAACACTAATACAGATGTCCCTGTTTCCCCTCACCTTTGCCCACCTCCACCTAGCTTTCGGCACCCCTTCCCTCTGACCATCATCACCATGTTGTCCATGTCTAGGGGTTATGCATATATATTATTTAAGTAGATTGGGTTTGGGGGGAGGTGGCAGTGTTAAATTGTATGAGTTTTAAGTATATTTTGGATATTAACCCTATATTGGATGTATCATTAGCAAATATCTTCTCACATTCAGTAGGCTCTCTTCTCATTTTGTTTGTTATTTTTGCTGTGCATAAACTTTGTATTTTGATGTAGTCCCAAATGTTCATTTTTTCTTTTGTTTCCTTTACCCTAGGAAATATATCAGAAAAAAATTGCTAACACAAATGTCAGAGATTTTACTGCTGACGTTTTGTCCTAGGAGTTTTATGGTTTCAGGTCTTGCATTTAAGTCTTCAATTCATTGTGAGTTTAGTCTTGTATATGGTATAAGAAGTTGGCCTAATTCCATTTTTTTTGCATGTATCTGCCCAATTTTCCCAACACCACTTATTAAATAGACTATCTTTTCTGTATATTTTTGTCACTTTTTTCATGTATTACTTGACCTTATAGGTATGAGTTTATTTATGGGCTCTTTATTCTGTTTCCTTGGTTTATATGTCTGTTTTTATGCCAATGCCATGGTGTTTTGGTTACTATAGCTCTACAGTATAGCTTGATATCATGTAGCATGATTCCTCCAACTTTGTCCTTGTTTCTCAAGATTGCTATGGTTATTTGGGGTCTTTTGTGGTTCCATATAAATTTTAGGACTACTTGTTCTAGTTCTATGAAAAATGCCATTGGTATTTTGATAAGAATTGCATTGAACCTCTATAGACTGCTTTGGGTTGTATGGACTTTTTAATGATGTTAATTCTTCTTATCTGTAAGCATGGTATATGCTTCCATTTATTTGTATCTTCTTCAGTTTTTTCTTCAATGTCTTATAGTTTTTTGAGCATAGGTCTTTTATCTCCTTGGTTTAATTTATTCCTAGGATATTTTATTGTTTTTGATCCAATTGTAAAAGAGACTGTTTTATTAATTTTTCTTTCTGGTAGTTTATTATTGGTATATAAAAATACAACCAATTTATGAATGTTCATTTGGTTTCCTGCTACTTCACTGAATTCATTTGTCAGTCTAGTAGGTTTTTGGTTGAATCTTTAGGGTCTCTCTACATAGTACCATATTATATGCAAATAATGTCAGTTTTACTTCTTCCTTTTCAATTTGTAAGCCTTTTATTTCTTCTTCTATGATTGCTGTAGCTAGAGCTTCCAATACTATGTTGAATAAAAGGGAAGAAAATGAACAATCTTGTCTTTTTCCTGATCTTAAGGAAAATGTTTTCAGCTTTTCCCCATTGAGTATGTTAACTGTGGGTTTGTCATATATGGCCTGTATTAGGTCAAAGTGTGTATCTTCTACTTAAACTCTGCTGAGAGTTTTTATCATAAATAGATATAGGATTTTGTTAAATGCTTTTTATGTATTTATTGATATGATTGTATGCCTTTTATCCTTCATTTTACTAATGTAATATATCACATTCATTGGTTTGTTGATATTGAACCAAACTTATATCCCAGGAATAAAGCCAACTTGATTGTGATGTATGATCCTTTTAACATATTGATGAATGTGGCTTGCTAATATTTAGTTGAGGGTTTTTGCATCTATGCTCATCAGGAATATTGACCTATAATTTTTTTGTAATATCTTTGTCTGGTTTTGGAGTTGGAAAATGTTGTCCCCTTTAAATGAGCTTGAAAATCTTCCCTCCTCTTGAATTTTTTGGAATAATTTGAGAACGATAGGTGTTAATTCTTCTTTAAATGTTTGGCAAAATTCACTGTGAAGCCACCCTGTCCAAAAATTTTGTTTGTTGGAAGATTTTGATTACTGATTTAATTTAGTTAGTAGTAATTGGTCTGTTCAGATTTTCTGGTTCCTCTTGATTCAGCTTTGGAAGATTGCATGTTTCTAGGAATTCGTCCATTTTTTCCATATTCTCCAATTGTTAGTCTATAGTTGTTTATAATATTTTCTTACCATCTTTTGTATTTCTATGTCATTTTGTATCAGTTGTCGTTTGTCCTCTTTCATTTCTGATTTTATTTATTTGGGTCTTTTCTTTTTTTTTCTTGATGAGTCTGGTTAAGGAGTTATCAAACTGGTTTATCTTTTCAAAGGAGCAGCTCTTCATTTCATCGATCTTTACATTATTTTTTCTTAGTGCCTACTGAAACCTTTCTTGGGGTGTGCCACTTGCAGAGCTAATGGAGTGGTGTCGTGTTGTGTTCTGAAGCTGGCCACCCAGTGGGTTGGTTCTGGGGCCCCTTGGGAGGGATTCTGGTGCATGTTCCTCTCAGACGCTGCCTAAGACTGCCCCAGGGCTACCTGTGAGGAGCTACAAAGCAATTTGCAGTTGGTAGCTGTCTGTGTTGGGCTTGGATGCATGTGGGAAGGGTTACACTGAGAACCAATGCCGGCTGCCCTGGAGGAAGTCAGACTTGTCTCTGTCAGACAGTTACCCATAAGGCTCAGCCACCGAAAGAGCCTCAGGTGGAATACAACTTGGGTGAGTCAAGGTCTCAAGTCATCATTCTGGAGCTAATGGGGTTCACCAGGCTAATGCAGAACTAGGTTAGGCTGTGTAGTGGGAGGTCTCAAAGGAGGGACAATGGCAGCTGTCTTGTTAGCCCTCTCACTACAGCCACACAGTTCAGTTTCAACCTATATGTCTGGCGTACACAAAGCTGGACTAGAGTTTTTTAAGAAAAACTTTAATGTGGGCCCAGGCTGGTTGCCACTGAAAGAGCCTTGGCTATGAACAAGTGGATGGGGTAGGGTCTCGGGGAGCTAATAGAGATCACCAGGCTAACACAGGTTCATATTTGGCTGTGTATGGAGAGGGTTCAAAACAGCAAAGGTGGCTCCAGGCAGCAATGTGGGAGGATTCAACACAGGGACAGTGGCAGCTATCCTTCCAGCCCTTGCATCAAAGTCACACAACTCAGTCTTTCCCCTTATGTCTCTGTGCCCCTGCCCTCAATATCTACCATCCCTCCTCCAGAACCTAAGGTGAGTGCCTGCAAGCAAGAGTTTGTGTGGTGGCCCTTTAAGAGAGAGCTTGGGTTTCCAACAGCCTTCTGTCTCACCCTATCACTGTCTCACCAGGCAGGAAGAGAAGTCCCTGCTGATTTTCACAGCCAGATGTTCTGTGGGATCCTCTTCCCAGCTCTGGTATACCACACTGGAGAGCTCTGTGTGGAGCTAAGACCCCTTGCTTCTCAGGGGACCTGTGCAGCTGAGATATCCATCCAGATTCTCAGCTGCCACACATGGGTATGAGGTCAGCCCCTTTTGCATCTCTGCTCCTTCTACTAATCTCAACATGACTTCTTTTTTATATCCTTTGTTATAAGACTGATGTCCAGATAGTCTTTATTTGGGTTGATTATCCAGGTCGATTGACCTATAATTTAGTTGCAGTTTTGGTGTGTTCATGGAAGGAGTTGAGTGCAGTCTCTACCTACTCTGCCATCTTGACCAGACCCCACTGTTCTTTGATATTTGTAAGACAACTGTAAGACAACTGCTTTTCCTTAAACTTCGCTGCCCCTTGTTGTAGTTAGTCATGATTATCCATACTGTGCAGTGTAGGGAAACCAGCCCATTCCATTACATTCTAGAATGCTGTGATCCTACCACCACCCTTCTCCTCCAGACTGACCTTATGCTGAGAGGTAGTCCTAACCAGAGCAGTGTTTCTTCCCATGGGCTCAGGGGCCCCAGCCAAGAAAGAAAAACTTTAGAGGAGCAGCATGGAGACCCCACTCAGATTACCCAAAAGAGCTCCCTGTGCCTCCTCCTGCCTATTCTTCTACCATTTGCAATCTACTTCTTCTTTAGACATGTGTATGCTCTCATAGGATTTAGTGTGGTATCAGAAATTTGAGTCCTTGCTCAGTTATCTATGAGAAAGGTCACCTCAGGATCTGGGAGTTGAACATATATATGACATCACCAACACAGCAGGAACTCCGAGTCCAGAATTTATTTATTCCTATTCAGAAACCTTGATTGAAGTGGGAAAAATGGACTTAGGGTAGGAATCATCTTGCCTCCTTGTTCCTCAGATCAATCACCATGCAATTTTCTGTATCTGTTCTACATATACCTCCAGAGTTAATGCTAACTGGTCGAAGAGATGTTTAAAATATAAGTAAAATATGTGCTACATTAAGGACTACATTCTTGTTTCTTGTCTTTCTCCTTCGATTAAATCAAGTCCCTCCATTTCCTATCACCTGCAAGCTAAAGTACCTATAGAAATAAATTAACAAGTGGATGATCACCACAGGCAGACCCTCTACCTCCTCTTTCAGTCTCACACCCTCAATCCCTCTCATTCATGCCCACCCTCCTTTATTCCCAAGCCTAAAATATCCCCAAGAAAAACACATCTCTTTGTGGTAAGCTTTGTGCTAGACTTGTCTGTGAAAGATCATGTGATATTGTGAAAATGGGTGCATATCTAAGATTACAAAACTGATTTAGCTCTAGTTATTGCAAATCTATCTTGGCTTTGGTTTCTGAAACTTGTAAAATGAGGGAGCTTGGCGATTGCAGAAATGGCAAAAAAAACCAATTTTCATTTACCAGTTGCTCGGTAGTGGCTATCCAGAACTGAGATGAAAGGCATTCTGAAGTAACATCCAGATCCAGAGAGGATTCAAGCATCGATTAGCAAGGTTGGTCTTGGGCAAGAACAGGAGAGAAACATCACTTGCCACCCCAGGATTAGATTATCCTGTAGATTTATTCCAGCTCTGAACTGCTGAAAATTTAAATTTTCCCATGGCCTCCTTTCACAGAATTGACCAGTGCTTTGTTGCTTTGTTGCTTCCTCTATTCCTATTGTCTTTTTAGGAACTCTTGGACCAACCTATGATAAGGCACCCACTGTTGGTGAGAGCCTAGAGGTCACCACCATCACAGTGTGTGACTTTGGTAAGTCATTTCTATACCTTGTTTCTCAGCGACATGGAAAGAGGAGTCACAAGATGCTATTTCAGGTCTCTTCCAAAAAAGCAAATCCATGATTCTATTATACTGGAGTCACAGTTCCCTGGTACAAAGAAACTAATGGCTTACAGTGGATGCATGGGGTTTTAGAAGGGCCATAATTTTCTTGTCTTCTTTTTCTTTGTAGTAACAGGGAAGGTAATGTGCTCCGTTCAGCCCTCAAATCTCAAATCATACCCATAGTCTCCCCCCTTCCCTGTCCATTCGATCAGGCTGGCCTGGAGCTGTTGTGCAATTTGAAAGAAACACACAAAGCAGAGGCAGAGGGCAATGGGCAGGGAGTGCAATGGGTCAGTCAAGGCTACATTTGGGGGAAAATGACTATTGGAGGAGTCAGGAGGTAGGGTATGTGGTCATGCTCTGAAGATAACTAATAAAGAGAATGGGTTAGGGTTCTTAAATCCAGCAGAAAGTAGAAGAAAAGTGTGGGGGGGGGAGGACCTATATATGGTTGGGGCAGATGAGCAGAACTCAGAGGTGGGACATGGGACGTCTGGGTCCTGATCCAATATTGGCACTAATTTGCTGTGTGACCAGAGACCTCTTTCCTCTGGGTCTCAGTTTTCTTTACACATGCTAATCAGGGGGAAAATAGTACAAGTTGATTCCTAAGGGCTTTTCAGTTCTAATACTCTGTGGGTCCAATTCCAAGCTCCTGTAATTGTCTGTATAGACATAGGTGCCCTCAATGTGCACAATTATGAAAGCAGTGAGAATTTTCGTAGAATAGACTATCCTGGGAGGGCGGGAAGAAGGGGAGGGTGCTGCTACCTCCTAAACAGAGCACGTTAAAGTCTAAAAAGCCTGAGAACACAGGCTAATCATATCTGGGATGCAGTAACTGTAATGGGGCTTCCAAGGACATGTGTCCTGTTGTCCTATCTCCCCCATTTGAATTTAAACTTCAGAGGGACAAAGCTTACTTACTAGAATTTCAGTTTCTTTGAGCAAGAACTGACTTTAAAGCACATTTAGCCTCAATTCTTCACCTCACGAACAAGAATTCTCTCTAAGTGCCACCAAAATATGGCTCCCGCATGTGATTGTATACTGCCCCCAAGATAATTTACATAATGAAAGGCAGGGTTAAATAATCCTTTCATTCAACCTGGTGTCCTGCCCCCGGACCCCAGAGATTTCACAAGACCAAACCACTAGCTAAGGATTTCAATCAAGATGGTTCCCCTAACACTGGTGAGAGTTTACTGGGTACATGAGACAAGTGTGGGACACATGTTCCCCCCCCCCACCTGCGTCTGCATGAGGGTTTGAGCATCTCTGGGGGTAGGAACTGTGTTTTAGTCAATGGTACTTGCCCCAGTGCTGAGCACAGTGCTTTGCTTGATGTGAAATAAGAGAAAAATTAAATAAAAGCTAACATTGGTGCCCTGCAGAAACTGGAACAGAGCTCTGTACTCAGATGTCTCTCTGATGTTTGTCTGTTTACAAACTAGCAAAACTCTGCTGCCCCCTGTCCTCAGAAAAAAGACTTGTCCTATGTACTCAGACAGTCGAAAGTGAAACTTTGTGATGTGTTGTGGTTGGAGAAACTGAAACTGCTTCAATTTCCTGATGCACATCAAGTAAAAGAGAGAGCTTCTCACTAAACATGAACTCCAAACCTCAAGAGATAATAATTTTGGATGTTGGGACATGGGAAAAGACATTTCAAGAATTGATCCAGCAGGTAAAACCCCGAGCCAGATGGACCCTGAAGTTGGATGAGACTCTTCAGCCAGACTGTGTGGCCCAAGGGTGGAAGCAATACCAGCAAACAGCATTTGGCAGGTAGGTGAGAGTTTGCTTGTCAGTGAGCCTTCCTAGGCAAAGAGACTCAGATTAGCATTGATTGAGTCCTTTGAGAGTTTGTTAAAAGGACAATGTCATGCCCGGCCGGGTGGCACAGTTGGTTGGAGTATTGTCCCATACACCAAAACATTGTGGGTTTGACAGTCAGGGCACATATCTAGGTTGTGGGTTCAATCCCTGGTTGGGGTGTGTATGGAAGGTAATCGATTGATGTCTCTCTCTCTCTTTCTCTTTTTACCTTCCTCTCTCTCTAAAATCAACAAACATATCTTCTGATGAGGATTTTTTAAAAAAGAAGCAGAAGAACAAATACCACTAGGTTTTTCATCCTTTTGTGGTCACAGTGTTCTTTAGAATCTAAATTAGACTTCTGAGCCTTCATTTTTGCTTACCTGAGGAAGTTGCTTCTTTTATTAGGTTTCCTCCCTAAATATTTCTTGAGATCTGGAGGAATATTTCCATATTCCGTAAATCTGTCCTCCTATTTCCACACCACCTCATTTGTTCCAGACTGCCTCTATCCAGTGCCTTCTGCTATCTCCCCTGCCAGTTCCGACTGGCTTTCCCAGGCTGCAGCAGCCCTGCCAGGCTTGTTCGGGAATAGCCCTGGGCTGGGGCCTTCCACTAAAGCCCCAAGAACTGATGAATGCCCAGCAGTCGCTTTGAATACTGCTTTATTAAAAACCTGGGGAATAATAAAAGTGAAATATGCTACAAGGATGAAATATAAACCCTAGGGCCAGGAGTCCCTAACTAATGCCTCTCTCTTACTAGCCATCTTTCTCTTCGGCCTCCAGTGAGACTCCAGGTGGCAGGAACCAGCTTCCTTGCCCATGTCAGGAGGGTGAGAATTGCTAACCTGGATGATCAAGTCTTTTCTTTCTATGTGGCACTCAGGGACCTTCCCTCTGCTTCCCACCCCACCTGCTTCCCTGCCTGCCCCTATCCTGCCTCAGGTATCCTCTGCTCCATTCCTTAAGACTTATTAGCCATGCCATGCATTTTCAGCCTTCTCTTCCCTTGTCCATGCTTTCTGCTTGTTTGGAAGACCCTTCGCTTTCTCCCTTTTCATTCATCCTTTAAGAACCAACTCAAGCTCCACCTGCTCCTTAAAGCATTTTCTGCTTTTCCTAAAGCAGAGCAAGCTTTCCTTCTCCATTCCCATATGACAATGCATATATATATATATGACAATGCATATATATATATATACTTAACTTATGTATAATAAATGTATCAATAGCATATATGTAATGTCACATATTATAGAGCATATATAAAATATAGAGAATGTATGTAATACAGAATCATATAGAATCATAGAATCAAAATATAGAATCATATTTTTAGCGGCAGAATCCATTATTGAAATGAAGCCTCTGGGGCTCTGCAGAACAGTTTTCGAGGCACTGGCCCGAGCCCACGCAGCAGTCCTCCTGCTCTGCTTTTTCAGCCAATGAGCTGTGGAAGTGTCTCTAACCAGCCAGGGCTGCTTGAGGCACTTCCCCCCAACAGGAAGGTGCTTCTCTTGTTCAGATGAATTGATTTGATAGTCCTTCTGAGATAGGATAAGCAACTTACCAATGTACCATTGAAAAATATCAACCTGTTTTTGAAAAGCATTTTGTCATTTACAAAGTGCTTTAACATGTGCCATCTCCTTTAGTGATGCCAATATAATCCTTGAATATTTTTCACTTGATGGATATAAAAATTGAGGCTTTGAGTAGGGAAGTGCTTTCTCCAAGGTCCCCCTGATGGAAACTATGCACTAGGGTGTCCAACCCAGGTATTATGACCCCAGGTCCTAAGTCGGTTTTCCTAGGTACAAAAGTAGCCGCGTTGCTCATTACAGGTGATGCTGTATAGTAGGTAAATAAACAAGGTTGACTTCAAAATGGCTGGGGACTAAAACATGACTATACTGTTACTTATCTTGTATGTTCTCGAGCAAGCTTTATCACCCTTATGACTCAATTCTCTCATCTAGATATTGGGCTTAATGATGCCTTTGTCAGAGGAGGGCTTTAAAGATGAAATCGTATACTGCTTAAAGCACCAATTACAGTGCCCGCTTCAAAATAGGCACAGCAGTTCGCCCTTATGCATGGTTTCACTTTCTGTGGTTTTTGTTAACCATAGCCAACTGTGGTCCAAAATATGAAATGTTAAATTCTAGAAATAAATAATTCAAAAGATTCAAATCATATGCTCTTCTGAGTAGCCTGATAAAATCTCATGAAGTCCCACTTCAACCTGCCCAGGATGTGAATTATCCCTTTGTTCTGCATCTCCACACAGGATATGCTCCCCACCCATCAGTCACTTAGTAGCCTTCTCGGTTGTCAGATCTGTTGTCATGGTATCACAGAGCTTGTGTTCAAGAGACCCTTATTTTAGTTAATCATGGCCCCAAAGTGCAAGAGTAGTGATGCTGGCAATTTGGATATGCCAAAGTGCTTCCTTTAAGTGAAATGGTGAAAGTTCTTGACTTAATAAGAAAAAAAATTATATTCTGAGGTTGCTATGACTTACGGTAAGAATGAATCTTCTATCCATGAAATTGTGAGGAAGGAAAAAGAAATTTGTTTGTGCTAGTTTTGCTGTCACATGTCCAACTGCAAAACTTACAGCCATAGTGCATGGTAAGTGCTAAGTTAATATGGAAAAGGTATTACATTTGTGGTTAAGAGACATAAACAAAATTATATCACAATTGACTGCAATGTATTTTGTCAGAAAGCTTGGAGCCTGGCGGAAGACTCCAGCAACCGATCTCTGAAGCAGTGGACGTTTACTGCAAGTAAGGGATGGTCATACAGATTCAGGAATAGGTTTGGGCTAAACAATATAAAAATTGCTGAAGAGTATTCGTTATAATTGTTCTATTTTATTACCAGTTATTGTTGTTAATCTCTTGCTGTGTCAAATTTATAAATTAAACTTTATCATGGGAATGTATACACAGGGAAAAAAGTATAGTCATGGTTTGGTACCATCCACAGTTTCAGGCACCCACTGTGGGGGGTCACATGTGCCTGTGGTTAAGTGAGGACCACTGTACTGCATAAAAGTTTTCTTTGACCATTGTAAGGACTAAATTTTGCTGGCAGGTGGCAGAAATATTTTCCCAGAGATGTCTTACTGGCAAAGAGGCAGACTTAGAATCATGTATGGGTAGAAGCTCAACAGGTCGCAGAAAAGAAGCTTTATTGGAAACACAGTTTCTCTTATTCTCATTGGTCAATTTGTGAATATCACATACACTTTTTCAAATTGAAAGGGGTCTTAGAGACCAAGGCAGGACATTTCCCTAGGTCATCAATTGAGGGAACAATGGGCTTCTTCCTTTCACCTGCAGGTTCCGGTGTTCCTCATGCAAGCGAAAATGGGCTTCTGCCCAAGTGAAGATCCTATGTCACATGCACTGGGAGCCCCGGAAGGCCCAGGGTCAGGTGCTTATGCGGCTCTTTGGTCAGAAGTGCAAGAAGTGTTCCTGGTCTCGATTTGAGAAGCCTGAGTTCTCCTCAGATAGCGCCATGAGGATTTTGAACAATCTGGTGCGGCGCATTCGGGAGAAATACTATGGAGACGGCATCAAGAAGTATTCAGAGATACCGGTGGCCTTGGAGGTGCCTTTGAAAGGGTCCCATGACACGGCCAATTGTGAGGCATGTGTTTTGGGCTTCTGTGTTCCGAGCTCACAAAACTGCATGGCAAAACCACCCAAATCCCCTCTCTCCAACATGGAAATTGGGAGCTCTCTGCCTCACACTGGTGACATATGTGGAAAAAACCAAGCTAGGAACCAGTCAGCTGGAGGAAAGGAAGCTCAGGGGAGTGGGTGTTCCTTGGAACATAAGATGTCAGGGCGAAGCCATGCCACTGCTGGAACCCGAGTGCCTGGGGCAAGCCCTCAGCCCAAACAGGCAATAGGCCGACAACCCACACCAGGGGCAGACCGGCAGGCTGCACGTAGAACAGGGTCTGAGCCCATCTAAGTAGCAGGATCACTTCCCCCAGGGTGGACAGATGTACAGCCTACACGGGCCATAGGTCCATTACCTTCAGTGGGGGCAGATTCACCATCCACCCTGGGGACAAGGCAACAGACCCCTCAGAGGACATACTCTCAGGCTCTAAGGAGTTCTGGACAACAGTCAAAACAGGAGACAGGTTCACAAGCCACACCAGGGGCAGGTCTTCAAGCTATAAAGGGGACAGACCCACAGCCCACACAGAGAGCAAGTCCCGGAGCTACACATGGATCTGGGAGCTTCAGGGGAACTCAAGCCGCCTGGGGAAGCCAGGACAGACATTCACACAGAGCGTCTGTTCCAGACAGCTCTTCCAGCTCTTTTACCTTCATGGCACCCCGTAACTCCCATGGCCAGGGTAACTTACTCAAGTTGGGCTGTGTCATCTGTGTTGCTGCTCTTTATGCCTTGGTTGTAGGCAGATACTTTAAATAGAATGATGAAAATAAGCTTGTCTTTTCCTCTTGTCTTAATTTCATGGTAATCAATGAACTAATATGACAAAGAATTTGATTTGAGACCAAGCAGGGTCAAGTTTGTAGACTAATCCCTGGTTTCCTGGCCTTCCTTTGCAGGTGGCCTAAAACATGACCTAGCAGATACCAAGCCCAATAATATATATTTGTGGAATAATTAAAAGGTATTTGTTCATTTATTCACTCATTCATTCATTGGTATCAATATATATAGACTGTATTTTCACAAGAATTTGGGGTCATGAGTGTTATTAGAAAGTTATTGTGTAGGTTGAATAATGGTCCCCCAAAGATGTCCATGTTCTAACCTCCAGAACCTACAAATGTGTTACTTTGTATAGCAAAAGGAACTTCGCAGATGTGATTAAGTTAAGGATACTAAACCTGGGAAATTATCCTGCATTATCAAGATGGGCCCAATGTAACCAGAAGGGACCTTATAGGAAGGGAACAAGAAGATCGAAGTTAGGAAGAGGAGATATAATGATAGAAGAGGTTGGAATGATGTGTTTTGAAGATGGAGGAAGGAGCTATGAGCCAAGGAATGCAGGCAGCCTCCAGAAGCTCATAAACTCAAAGGCACAGATTCTCCCTTAGAACCTCCAGAAGGAGCCAGCTCTGCTGACACATGACTTTAGTCCAGTAGAACTGATTTTAAACTTCTGGCCTCCAGAATTATAAGATAATAAATTTGTGTTGTTTTAAGACACTGAATTTGTGGTAATCTGTTACAACAATAGGAAACACATACAGTTATCAACAGCACTGCAGGGATCAAGCTATTATGTTTTAAATATGCTCCAGTTTTAAGAAGAAAAAGATCATTTTATAAATGAATAATATTTCCCTGGCTGGGTGGCTCAGTTGCCTGGAGCTTAGAGCATCATCCTACAAACCAAAAGGCTGTAGATTCAATTCCTGTCATGGTACACACCTAGGCTGTGAGTTCAGTCCCCAGTCAGGGAGTGTACAGGAGGCAACCAATTGATGTTTCTCTTTCACATTGATATCTCTCTCTCTTCCTCTGTTAAAAAAAAATTAAATAAGTAAAATAAAATAAAATTTATATACCCATCCTCCCTGTTCTTCTTTCTCTCCTACTTAAAGCCATCCAATATTTCCACCCTAAAGAAATTACCTTTGGTTTTTGATCTTGGAGCTATCATATTCTCTCACTTCTTCCAGCATTGGATTGGGAAGAATGTAAGAACTTGCCGATCTTGAGATGTTGAGATGCATCGTGACATCTTTCACTCCTTATTTCCATCTGTCTACTAGGCATTTCTACAAGGCTCTCTTTCCATTTTCTCTTAGGTCACTCTCACCAGCACTCCCCTTTTTAAAATGCCACTCTGCCCAAACTACCCTACTGAATTTCTGCATTCCTCCTGTTTTCATACTTTTTGGTTCTTTCACAAAAAACATTGGCCTAGGTACTAGACACTTTACCTCTAGCCTGGTTATGTTTATGACCTGGGACAAGTCATTATCCCTTCCTGGGCCTTGGTTTTTCCATCTGTAAAACAAATTAACATCTTCCAATGAAATATAGAGCATTAAAACACATGTATTTCCCACTGATCTCTCTTGAAACTCCACTGTCCATAAAAGAGGAAAAAGGGCATCAATGCACAGGGTCAAAGGGAATATAGGTCGAAGCTAGAAAGCTGATGGATTAATGATAGGCAAGTGACTTAGCAGAGTAGAGAGATCTGAAAGAGAAGTTAGGTAAGGGAAAACAGAGGTGCAAGGCAATTCAGGCAGCACAGTTTCAGAGGGCTTAAAAATGGTAGGCAACAAGAAGCTCTGAAGGTGGGACCTAGAAAGGCTGAAGTAGAAGGACTGGCTGAGCATGTGTACACCAAGTTTCTTTCCCCCGTTTCTAAGTGGCCTAGTAATCACTCTTAACTTACTCTAGGGAGACTGGGGTATTATACTCTGAAGACATTGACACAGAGGGATTCTGGGCTCAGGGACCCAGGCATGGCTCAGCAATCAGAAACATTGTGAAGGTCTACATGCTGACTAGTAGGACTCCCTTGGCCCACCACCAAACCTAGGAGCCAACCTTGTGTCCTACCCAACCAACACACGGGAGAATGAATGGTACCTCTTGGGGAAAACTGATCAGTTCAAGAGAAAAAAAAACATATAGTGAAATGGGAGATCATAGGGAGATTCCTCCAATGGACCGACCAACTCAGATAGCTCCAGAGTAAACCCACCAGATGCTAAGACCCCGCAGAGCCTCCAGTCAGCTTTTTAGTGTCTCACAATTGCATTTGGATAGATAGCCAAGGGAGTGTCAAATATTTGATAAATACCTTAATGTGAAGGTAAAGAAGAAGAAATAAATGTTAAAAATGGGAAATCAGAATAAAAAGAGATAATTCAAGGATAAGAAGACAAAAAATATTTAAGAAGTAAAACTAGTATTGATACCTCAGAAAGATAAGAGAAGATATAATATTTATGAAAAACTAATTGGACGTTATCCTCTGGGACAGCCTCAGGTGGAACAGCTCCCTGTGGCTGAAAGCAAGTCCTTGGGAGGGTCTCAGCTACAAGCCCGCAGCAGGCCATGTTTCCAGAAGCTGGGGAGATAAGTACTCTAGTCCTGAAAGAGGGAGCTGGGGAGCATACCACAGCCTCCATCCACTGCAACCCAGGCCTTGGACCACTTGAACCTACTTCCTAGGTATAAAAAGTTCTGCATCTGGGAAAAGGTTCTCCAGTACTTTTATTTTTCCTGAAAAAAAAAAAACAAGGAAGAGGGAAATGTAGTGGGCAATCGAAGCCCCCAACCCCCACCACTACATCTGGTCTTGGGATGGCAACTGGATACCCCTGATCTCCCTTTATTACCCATTCTCGATTCCTCTTACCTTGGCACTTCTGTTGTTTAGGTGGCTTAACTATCCAGACCTTCATCCATGAGGAGTTGGAGGCCTTGGTCACAAGGCTCTTCTCAGTTTGTGGTATCTGCATTTGCCCATCTGTTGTCAAAATTGGACAGGAAAGTACCAAGATGCCCTGGTGGCACTTGGGTGTCAAGTATATTCTTCCTACCCACACTGTGTAACAGCAGTCTATTTTCCTTTGATGATCAGGAGAGTGACTCTTTTTCTTGCCTGTTGATCTCTTGGCAAAAGATCTCTGAAAAGACCAGTCATAGCCGGTCATGAGATTCTTACTGAGTTCTTTAGTGGAAGCATTCCCCATCTAGGATCTCCAGACCTGCCAGACTTTGAGTTCTGACTATGGGACACACAAAAATGACAGTGGATTTAACATGGGTAATGGTAAACAAACGCACTCCTACTTTCACCTCTTGATTTCCAGGCCTTATATTTCACCTATTATGGGTGTAACATCAAATAATGGTCATTAACTTGGGATGTACTACATCCTGGTGGATGGTCACTCATTGCACAAGATAGTGTCTCTGAACTGTACCAAACTGGATACAGGTTATATCATTTAACAGGTTTTATCATTTAACAGGTTATATCAGGTTATATCATTAACAGGTTATATCATTAATTTCCCATGCTGGCAGCTTCTGGGTGATGCTGTATTTGATAAGACCAGGAAATCCCCTGGCCTATCACCTGTGCAAATTTGATCATTTATCTAATGATCAAATGATGTGATATATGTGATGTATTAGTGTTAGGGCTGTGACAGAATCTGTTCCATGCCTCTCAGCTAGCTTCTGATAGTTTGCTGACAGTCTTTGGAGTTCCTTGGCATGTAGAAGCACTACCTTGGTATCTCCCTTGCCAATCAAAGGTCACTCTTCACATGTGTATGTCTGTGTTCCAAATTTCCCCCTTGCATAAGGATACCAGTCAATTGGATTAAGAGCCTACCCTACTCCAGTAAGACCTCATCTTAACTAATTATATCTTCAACAATCCTATTTTGCAATAAGGTCACATTCTGAGATACTAGTGGGTAGCACTTCAATAGATGAGTTTTGAGGGGACACAATTTGATCATAACACGTGGGATCCTGGGTTTGTGGATCAAATACTCCATAAGCCCTTGGAGACTCATGCCAGCTGAAATCCTACCAGCAAGAAATGCAAGCCCATATCAGAATATGTGCTGATTCTAGTAAAGATGAGTTACTATCCCTTTAAGAATGGAAGGAGTATAATGCATATACCATCCTTCTTTGAGGCTCTAGTGCAGCCACAGTCTGTTTTCTGCTTTTACCACAAAACCACTGGGGAACCAAGATTGACCTTCTCCTTCCCCTTCCCCTGTTGGCTTGTGTTAGGTGATAGAACCCCACCCTCACCTCTGCCCCACCACCATGTAATCAGGTATGAGCTGAGGGAGAGGCACTAGTACACCAGTGGTGGTCAATATGGGGGCTGGTCCACCAGTTCACCCAGTTCACTTGTATTCTCTAGCCTTGACTTGCAGTCGTTCTGGCTACAACACTTCCATATTCTGATGAATTGTGTTGGACCTACCCAACCTTTTACCTTAATGGGCCTTTCAGAACCTAGAGCATGATGGGCATCTCTGGCCACATCATCTTTTGATATCTCATGATCAGGAGTTTTACCTCTACTACCACCAAGTAGCATGTAGGAGTTGTATTTTAAGTGGCATATAATTCTCTGATGCAGATGGCATGGCCTTGCTTCACAATACGAATGTTATAAATTGTGTTTCTCCAACTTGGTATTGCCATAAATACCACATGGCACCATTTCCCAGTACAGACAACTATAATATCGAAGTGTCTGCTGGGTCATAAATACCACATGGCCCATATGACAGAAATGCTTGCATAGCATTGTGGACCTGCTGCAGAGGGACCTTTCCTATTCAGATCACTCCAAATTGGCAGCTTTCTCTATCATTTAGTAAATGAGTCAAAGTGTGGACTACCGGTCACTGTGCTTCGTTTTAGTGATGGGTGGGTCAAGATGCAATAAACGACCTTTACTTTGGAAGTGTTATCCTGCATGTTCCAAATTAATGTACCTTTAAAACTTTCAGGATGTTTCAGGGGATCATTTTCAGGTTTATTTTCCACCCTCTGGAGCACATGTGTCTTACCAAGGTCTGTGAAGCATTTGCCACTTCGTACTGATCTGCTTTGATTGACATGATGTCATTGATACAGTAGACCAATGTGATGCTTTGCAGAATGTCCAGATGGTTCAGATTCTGCAGATTACATTATGATCCAGGATGAGAAAGTTAACATGGCCCTGGGACAAAAGTGTAAATGCATGTTGCTATGCTCTCTATGTGAATACAAAGTACTTCTGATTATCTCTGATAGGGTTACAAAAGAATACATCCATCAGATTAATCTCCATATGCCATGTATCAGAAGCAATGTGCATTTGCTCTAGCAAAAATATCACTTTGGCACAGCAGTCATAATTGGGACCTCTTCTTGGTTGAGTTTGAGATAGTCCAATGTCATTCTCCAGGGTTTGATTGATTTCTGAGGGGGCCAGACTGGTGAATTAAAAAAGGATGTGCTGGAGATCACCACCTCTGTATCTTTTAGGTTTTAAGGGTGGCTCTAATTTTGTCATTGTCATATTAAGGGGCTGGGCTCCAGGGAGGTTGAGGTCTGGATTCACTAGGATGGCAGGTCCAGAGGGGAAAAGGGCCAGGCTGGGCCCTCCACATCCCTGTCCCCTGCTCCTCCTCCTGCATCTCCTCTCTCCCTGCTGTGGAGCGAAGCAGGAGTGTTCACCCTGGCCCTTCCTTTGGCTTTTTTTCTTGCCTGTGATGTGAACCTGGAGAGAAACGTGTCCCCAAGATTCAAGGGTTTTATAAAGTGGTATGTACCCATTTGGAGTTGGCCTTTCTTCTCAGGGATACAAATGCTCTTGTCCTCAAAAGTTCTTGGACAAATTTATCTTTAACTGGAGCAGAGGATCCCCAGACTCTTTGCTATGTAAAGGAGGAAGGTGTTTAAAAAAACAGACCCACTCTGGGTGTCATATAGGTATATTGTTGACTGATTTAAAATTACATTTCCAGGATAACCACATCCAAGCATTTGATGATTTTGTTTCTATGGCACCTTGTCAGCACCAAATAAATATTATGTAATTTGTTGAGCCCAAATTACAACCATCCACCCCGCAACACCCCATCTCCAGCACCTTCTACAAGCTGTATAGTTGAGGAGTAGGGAGGGCCAAGATGTGCCTGGGAGCCGGGGAATCATGACTTCATTCCCCATCCAAGAATTAGCCTAAATCCTGATATAGAAGACTAGAATGTTACTGAAGACAAGAAAGGAGTGGAGACAAGTAGCAGTACTTCACCAACCATGAGTGAGTATTATCAGTCAGGCCACGCAGGCAAGCTGGGATCAGAAAAGAACCATACTTATTTTATGAACACTGTAAGCACTGAGATGATTCTCAGGCAAATGAAGATCTGACCTAGGAACACTCAGGAAAAACAAAAAACAAAAAACTCCTGTTCACAAAGCCATCATCCTCTAAAATGGAAATTTTTTCTATGTGTTGATTATTAATTATAGGTCAAGACCAAAAGCTATGGATTTTAAGAAATGCTAAATGCATCCAGTGGCCTTTCTTGACCTGCCTTTCATGTGCTCCGCCTCCGTCCACCCTTCACTTCCTCAGCCCTGTGGAATTCAAGGTACATCCGGCTGCAGTATTATGGCTGAACATCCTCAGGCCAAGGAGGCAGAGCAAGGGAGGCCTCTGGAGGTTTGGAAGGGCAGATTCCTCAGATGTCAAAGCCAGAAGTGGGTTTAGAGCCCTGGGAGTGAGGAGAAAGGCACTTTGACCCCTGCTGCCTCAGAGGAGGCCAAAAGACACCGATTTCCATTTAGAATGTCAAGGAGGTGAGCACTCAGTGGGGATGCCTTACCCTCCAGATTAAACTAAAAGCCTGGGGATGTAGAGCTTGAAATTTTTGAGGTTTGTAGTGGGGAGTAGACAGTAGTTGGGGAAGGGAAAGACAGGGGAATGGAAGTAAATCAGGCAAAAAACATTGTAGTCTGGTTCCTAGGAACTTCTAAATAATCTTAGACCTGCTGCAGGTGAGCAGAGCAGTGATCTACTGTGATCTGACCACCTTTCTGGGGCTGAGTGGCAGGGAGGGGTGCTGTCAGGCACCGATTCTTCCCAGCAAGGAGTTAGAGTGGCCCTTTCTCTTGGGACCCTGGGAAGCTGGCAAAGAGGGTCCCAGGTGGCTTAGTGGTTCAGACACCTTAGACTGGGCTTTTAGAGACCCCCTAGTCCTAATGTATTTTTTAACAAATACGGAAACCAGATCCTTGGAAGCAGGAGTGAGTTAGTTTCCTGTTAAAAGATTCATTTTCAGAAAAGTAAAATCATGTCTCTCATACAGATGTTAAGTGAATAGGTTTCAAAGTTTTTACTGAGCTCATTAATTAATGAGGAAAGTGGTAAGATTTAAGACTGGCCCAAAGAACATATGAAAAGCTTTGTACAAATAGGCAATTGAGTGGCTTGCTGGGTTATAAGCCATTCAAAAACTGGGTTATGTTTAACAGGATCATAAACTGTAAACTTTAAAGCTATTAGTTTCATCCAGAAGAAATTATTTGCATTTCTACTGAACAAAATTCTCCAAATGAGCCTCTGCCTTAAGGTGAGGTAAGACAGTCCGAAAAGTCCAGCATTGAAAGAATACCCAACAATGTTTCACCTATTTCTAAGTTTCAGATAATATTTTGAATGTGTCCAAGATGAACTGGTAATTGCTAGCAGATGTAAGATAGTAACTGAAGTCTCTTTGTGTCTGACCCAATATTTTTGTCCTTGCAACACAATCCAGGAAGACCAAGATGTACAAGAGCCAAATTGTTACTTAGAGAAAGTGCTGCTTAGGGAAGTGGTTTCTTTCCTCCTCCAGACTGGCCCATTCCATCCACTCTGCTCCCCTTAGAATGCTGCGTACCCAAACGCTGACCTGTGAGGAAGCCCACACTGGGTCCTTGTCTCCACATCCTCCAAACCCAAGGTGAGGTCTCAACACCCTCCTTCCCTGCAGCAGGATTCCTTAATCACTCCGTCACCACCTCCGCACACTAAATCCTCATAATCCAGTCTTTCTGGGCTCCCTTTCTGCATATTCTCTGTTGGAACCTTCATTAGAGGCATTCAAGTGAGGCTAGATGACACCTTGGCAGAGACATTAACTACAGGGATTTAAGTACTGAATATGCTGGGTTGGCATCGGGATCTGTTAAAGTCCTTCCAGTTCTTAAACTCAAGAATTCTGTAAGAGTTTATTTCCCAAATGGGAGTGAACACCTGCGTGCAGGTACACCTCAGAGACATTGCGGGTTCAGTTCCAGAACACCACAATAAAGCAGTATTGCAATAAATCGAGTTGTAATCTTTTTTGCTGGTGTAGTGTCTTGCTTTCAGTTTATAAAAAAAAAAAACACACAAGACCTGCAGGGCACAATAAAGCAAAGCGAGATAAGACAAGGTATGCCTACGTGGAACCTAGGAAGCCTTAGGTGGGTTGGCAAAGCTGCCAGCAATTTTTGGTTTTAATAAAATTCTAATTTCTTGGCTCCTCCTGAAAGTGAACACTAATGCCCCTCTTCTGAGAGCGCTCTGAAGTAATGGAGTTTTTCTATTTGCCAAGCGATTTGGGAGCCTGAGGCGAGTGACACTGTGCGGCTCACTGCCTATGACAAGGCATCTGCACAAACGCCCATCCTCTTGTCCTGCCAGACCCCTGTGGGTGGCAGAGCTAGAAATAATTTCATCACCAGAGTCCACCAGACTTGCCAGTGTCTCTCTAAAATTGTCCTTTTTTCAGGTAATCATTTTGTTTGTCTGTCTGAAATGGCATTCAGGTAGATAAGAAATGAGTGTAGTGCAGGGGTAGCTATTAACCATTCAAAAGATAACATGATGGGAATGAATCATCTATCCCTATGCCCCAACTCTTAGGCTGGTTTTACATTCCTTGTATCCTCTAGATAAAGAGAGAGACTCTAAGGACAAGTTCCTTATGCCTAGTAAAACCATCATAATACTTAGACCACAAATCTGGGACAGAAACGGGAACCTTTTGGAAAAGCTGTGCCGAAATTCTCATTTTGTTCTTTGGCTCACAGTACATTAGGGCCAAAGGGATGAGAATCAGCATTATGTAGGTTGAGAAATGAAGACCCACAGAAAACATAATTTCCCCAAGTTCACACAGCCGTGTTAAGGTCTTTGTTTTTTGTGATTTATAGGGGATGTGGCAGAAGGCACAAAGCTCTAAGATGAATGGGCTAGTGCCTCGTCTATTGAACTATGCCACTGGTGAGGGATATTTCTCTGAGGCCTAAGCTATGAAATAAAACACATTGAAAGGAGTGATTCCAACCCTTTTCCTCTCTTCGCAAATCAAATCTTTTTCTCTTCACTCCAGATATTTTGCTCATAACCCCCCACAGGACCTGCTGTGGTCTCCTGCTGACCCATCCCCAGATTTCCCCATGGGCTGTTTCCTCACGTCTCCTCAGAAATAATAATAAAGTAGCCATTTTTATAGAACACTCATGGACGTGGCAAGCTCAGAGCATTCCACTTCTAGTATTTCAATTAATCTTCGCAACAACACTGAGACTAGTACTGTTATTCTCACTTAGAAATAGTGAAACTGAGGCTCATTGGGTACTGAGATTGAGTCCCCAAGATCCCACAGCTGTTGACAGAATAGCTGGGTATCTTACTCCTAAACTCTGCTCTTAAAGTGCTGTGGTTTGCAGTCTCCCACACTCAATACTTCTCCCAATACTGAGAGAAGACCATCCCTTCTCTCACCTGGCTCTCCTCCCTAGTGAATGAATTCCACTTCCAGATAAATGGGGACCATTTTCATTAGATCCAAGTTGGAATCAGAAAAATCTGAAACAGTGTAACCACAGAACCAGTTGAAATTGGTCCTATCCTGTTTAAAGAGATACTAACTTGCTTTTCTGACACAACAGAAGGAAACTGCAAATTATGCAGCAGAAGCATGCACAGAAGAGAGAACTTTGACCTCTAGCTGCACCTGGAATCAAAATCTCCCCATCGTCCACCCCCATCCCATGGAAGCAAAGGACCAGAACATAACTGAACTTGAACACCTGACCTCTTTTAGAAGCAAAGGGTTCTTTGTCCAGGACGATTCCGTGTTGACTTGTTTTACCATAAATGGCCAAGCTCCAAGTTCTCCAATGAAACTTTTCCTCCTGTTCCCTATACCTTTAAAAACCCACCCCAAACCTGAATCGGGAGTGTGGGCTTTTGTGCTTTAGCTTTGAGTTCTCCTGGGTGACGCCATTCATAATAAAATAGCCAGTCTTTCTCCAGTGAAATTCTCCGTGTTTAGCGTTGGCTGTGCTAGCGCTGGGTGGATGAGCTCTTTCTGTTCTGTAACAACCGACAAGGGAATGGAGTGAGTTCAGCATCAAGACAGACCTAAACTTCTGAGTTCATGGACGTTGTGGGGTTCTGCCCAGCATTTGTTCTCCACTTTCTCCTTACAGAGCATCGATTTACTTTAGGGATCCACTTTCTTTTATTAATAGTTATTTCTTTTTTGTTATTTTAATTGTTGTTCAAGTACAGTTTTCTGCCATTTACGCCCATCCCAGACCACCCCCCAGACCTCTCCACCTCCCTCCTGTTTCCACCCCTCCCTTGTTTTTGTCCATGTGTCCTTTATACTTCATTCCTGCAAACCCTTCCCCCTTTCCCCTGAAATTCCCTCCCCTCTCCTCTCTGGTCACTGTCATCCTGTTCTCTATTTCAGTGTCTTTGGTTATATTTTGCTTGTTTGTTTGTTTTGTTAATAGGGATCCACTTTTGTCTCACAAAGCTCACATGCTTCACTTCCAGCTCCCAAGAAAGGCCTGGTTTACCCAAGTGAAACCATATGCTCCTGCCAGTGACTGGTTCATAAACAAGCATCTGACATACAGATGGTCACTGAGATGCAAGGAGGATTTTGCAGAGGGCTTCTGGGAAAGTCCTTCCTCACTTTTCCAGTAGAATTTCCATTTTTTGTGGAAAGCCTGTGCCCAGGTTTGAAGTCCGGAATGTCCATAGCTATCTCACTAGTAGGCTGATGATGAAACCTCAGAGGAAGACAGAGCTGGGGCTATTGGCCTGTGTGAACCCTAAATTTGCCTTGTGCTGGACTTCGTTGTAGCACCTACTCTGTTTAAGCCACATGGAATCTAGGGATTAAGATGATGCACAGTGTCAAGTGGGTGTTGGACTCATGGAGAGAACACTTCATAAATTATACAAATATCTAAACACTAGACTGTACACCTGAAACTAATATAATGTTGAATGTCAACTGTAATTGAAAAATTAAAAAAAAAAAGTTAGCTCATCCAGGGGAGAAAAAAAGAGTCAAACAGACAATCCAATGGAAACATCAATATAAAAGAGCTGAATATGGCCCTGGCCAGTGTGGCTTAGTTGGTTGGATGTCGCCCATAAAAGGGAAAGGTCACCGGTTCGATTCCCAGCGACGGCACATGCCTGGTTGCAGATTCAGTCCCCAGTCAGAGTGCATTCATGAAGAAACCAATTGCTCTTTTTCTCTCCCAAGTGATGTTTCTCTTCCTCTCTTTCTCCTTCCCTTCTCCTCTCTCTAAAAATAAATAAAAGTAAAAAAAAGTAAAATAAAAGAGATGGGGAGGGAAGCAGAATACTCTGCAAAGCAACAGGAAGGAAACTGAACATACCAGTACAAAGGAAGGTGCTGGGAATAGAAAGTCTGAAACAAAACCTCCAGAAGTTTTGAGAATCTGGTGCATTATTTCTAGGACTGTTGGTTGAGCAACTGATCTGATAAATACTGACTTATTCTGATGCTGGAAATTCTCTTTTTTTTTTTGGTCTCAGTCCAAATCCCACTCATCCATTACACCCTGGCTCAAAGTTGACCTCCTAGAGGAAGCCTTTGCATTTGCACTGGGACTTGTTTTGTCCCTCTGCGGACTTCCTGGGGACCTCTCCTCTGTACAGGCCATCTCTCATGCACAGGCCCTATACATCCTTGAATGAGAGTCTTAGCTTTCAAGGGCAAATGAAGTAGTATGTTTCCATGTTTCTTCTCTCATGGAACTGATCCCAGAATTATTCCCAGAAATCACAAGAAAGTAAACATGTTTACACGTGATAGTGTGCTAAAGTTCACTAGTGAATAAATCTTAGTGTTCGTAGTGAAATCCTGTCAGCCTGGATTCTGAGTGCTGCCCGTCCCCTCCCCCCCACCCCACCCAGAGCTTGGTCATACTGGGCTGTCACACAGCTCTGTTCAAGGCGGGGACTCCTCTTCCACTCTCGGGCTGTGCTGAGAAAGACCACAGCCCTGGCTCATAGAGAAGTTCCTGGGAATGGTGGGAGAGGACAAGGACAACAGAAGCCACTTTACCTCGTCAAGTTTTGGAAAGGTGGAATATGAGAGCTGAAGAAAGTTAAAGGTCACAGAGCCACATTTTCCTTTCAGCAGCGGACAGCCAGGCAGAGGAAGGAGGAACCCGTCCAAGGATTTCCTGTTAAAGTGACATTTAAACAATCACCCTTTAATGGATGGGAAAGCCTGAGCAACCTGTCCCATTGTTTTCTTAAACATGCTTCTTATTTGTTTCTGATGTCTCTTTATCACTAAAAAGCTGGGTAATTCGATGGTTTCTTCTTGGTTTCTAAACAAGCGGCCATTTTAAAAGCAATCTTCACTCACATTTCTCTATAGTTTAAAAAACATTTTTATAGCCTGGTCTTCCTTAACATTGTTTTCTGGAAGTAGGGATTGCTGTTTTTACTTCAGAAAGATAGACACAGTCTAGCCTATCCAGGGCCACGCTTCAGATTCAGGTCTAGAGTGCCATCTCCCTTGTCCTGCTCCCACACACTCTCCTCTCTGCTCACATGGGACTGTGAATCATGAATTCTGCAAACTAGTTTGATGCTTGTAGTGGTTCCAAACCTTAATTTCCCTCACAGTGGCCAAGCCCTGGCTTTTTGTCAGCCTAGCTCTAATTCTAAATTTTGGGTCTAGATCCTACTTGTCTTTAGTTGACTGCGAGACCTTTTTAATGAGGTGGCCAGGAAATACTGCCCAGTGTCTTCAAATATTAATAACTTCATTTGTTTCCAAAACTTAGAACGACATGAAAATTAATGAGTCTGCTGATGAAAATCAATTGTCTTTTACAAAAGGTTCTCTGGAGCCATTGTGTAGAAAATTATGGGATTTTTTTTTGTTTGCTTTGTTTTTTTGGCATCTGGGATAACATATTTCTAGCTAAAGGGTATGTTTTGATTATATTTATGATGTAGAAAATGGTGACTTGGTAGAAACCTTCTAGTCTTCTGTTTTGAAGAAAGATGAAGTTTAGAGAAAAATAATCCCAAAGAATGAAACCGCAAAGAATCATTTTTTATATTTATTTTTATTTTTTGTATTTTATTTAATCTTTATTGCATTTTTTCCATTACCTTTAGTCCCCTTATTCCCCACCTCCCCCCAGCAATCATCACACCATTGTCCATGTCCATGAGTCCTTTTTCGGTTTTGCTCAAAGAATCATTTAAACAAAATATTTCTCATTACTAGCTTGAGCATGTGGGTTCCTCCTCAGTCCTTATAATCATCTGTGGGCTAAAATGGATTCTTACTGAGCTGGGGTATACAGCCAGGCTCAGAGAGGTAAGAGATTTGCAGTGAGTCTTACTGGTTTGGTTAGCAAAAAAGGTAGCTTACTCGAGCCCACAATTTTTGCTGTACTATATTGTCTGCCTTTTCTGCACTCTTTTAAAAGAGAACCCCCCCCGCAAAAAAAACGAAACAAAATAAGGCATGGGAATAGAAGTTAGCAATGTATTCATTTGTTCTTGTAAATTTTCCAAAGTAAGGGATTTTAATTACATTGAGTCAAGGTCGTAACATGTTCTCACTCTCACTGTGCTTTCATCTCACATTCACTATTATCAGGTGGCCGCAGACAGGCTGGTAGGGTTTGGGGTCCAGCTATGAGGAAATTAAACTGGAGATTTAGTCTGTATTGAGGAGCGACATATTTATGTATTTCACGTATCTGAATGTGAATGAAATGCAAAATGTTATGCAAAAAAGTTGCTAACATTTAAGTATACCATTTTAACTGCCATTTGAAAAGACAAATGGATAAAGATTTCAATAAATCGAGTGAGAATGTATTGTTTTGAATATACATGAAATATACCTTGTTTTATGCTTTAAAAATTATTTATTAAAAAACTGAAAAAATTCAGAAAATTGCTGGCTATTATAGCATTTTTAAAACTTTTTGTATTAATTTTTTTTTCATAATAAAGATCCAGGGACTTTTTAAAAAATAAATGGAATATGGAACAAGATATCAAAAAAACTAAGGATATTGATAGAAATTTTCTGATATTGAAAGGCAAATTGTACCAAAAACAAAAACTACCAAAGGAAGTAATTAATAAGAAGGAAGAGATAACTTTCCAATAAAATTAGTGAGTAAGTTTCTGTATGGTTTGATAATCAATGAAGTGAGTCATATAAACATTCTGGAAATTTTTAAAGTGTTTTGTCTACTTGACATGAAATGATAATATCAATGAAAGAATATAATATTAATAATAGAAACTACAACAAGAACACCAATAACAAGCTCACTGGGTGGTTTGGTTCAGAGTATCTAAGATGAGTCACTGTACAAGGAACCTGAAATGCCCTGAAAACTTCCTGCTCACATATTAAAGAAATTTGATAAAGGTTTTTCTTTATTTCACAATAGTTCTAAATTTTTTGTAGCATTATTAATGAGTTCTTAAATTATTAATAATTTTTCAAAAATTTGATTAACCATGTCAGAAGAAAACTATATTATTTTTCTAGTCTTTCTATATAGTAAATGTTATAAAATCAAATTTAAAATTTGATCAAATCTTAGTAAAAGCATAACAGAGATGTCAGGCTATGTCATTTTTCTGGACTTCGCAGTGTCTGTTAGCATTTTAAAATTTGCTATTTTCTGGAATTTCTTTTTTCATCCTGAATAAATATTCACTTTTGCTCATAATTTTTTATTATTTTTCTTAAAGAAGACCCAATATATTTAATAGGCTTCAGGTCCCACCAAACCTGCTGCTCTTTGGCAGTGAGAGAGACAAAGGCTGATGGGGAGTTGGGGAGGAGGAGGGTGGTATTTACCAGGACTTGAAGTATAGGCGCAGGTTATGGAGCCAATTGAAAAGAGGGAGCACTGGGTGGCTAGTGGTACCAAACTGTGAATGTTGGCTAAGTCAGGTTCCATTGATAAATAGAAGGGGAAGTGAACAGACATTTGGTGATTTCCAAAGTTTCTTAATAATGGTGACAATAATACCCATGCTATTACTGAGCATTTATTATTTGTCACACATACGTCAAAAGTCACAAACTATGACCCAGGGACCAAATCTGGCCTGCTGCCTGTTTTGTGAATAAAGTTTACTTGGAAAACAGCTGTAACTATTTATTTAGGTATTACCTATCACTGTCTTTGTGCAACATCAGTGGAGTTGAGTAATCATGACAGAGACCACTTGGTTTGTGGAGTCCAAATATTTACTATCCGGCCCTTATTGTAAAGGTGTGCCTACCCTTGCACTATGTGGTCGTTAACCTCTGTTTAAAGTATTTTCCAAATATTTCCACATAGTATCTCCTAATCCACATGCTCTGGTGAAAATGTAAACTTCTTACCCCATCCCCATCAAGAGATGTACGTGAAACTTCTTACCACACCCCCACACTTGTGTCTGGTGGGTGTGCTCTGTGGCTGCTTTGATCAATAACAGGATAGAAGTAATGCTGTACCATTATAGGGACAGCCCCACTTGCCTGGCAGCTTTTGTACCCTGTCTAGTAGAAGCCAGCTACCACGTAAGAATTACAACTACCTGAAACCACCATGTTGTGAGAAACTCAAGTCTCGTGGAAAGGCCCTGGCAGGTGAGATGCCATGTGGAGACAGAGAACAAGAATCAGGGAGGCACTGTATAGGTGAGTGGAGAAGCAATTTGGAAGTAGATGCTCCAGCCCCAGTCGCCCCCATTGACACATGTGGATCAGACACTGAACACTCAAACAAGCCCTTCCAGAATTTCTGACCCACAGAATCGTTAGATGTGATAAAACAGTTGTTTTTATCTAGTAGGTTGGGAGTAGTTTGTTATACAGCAATATATAATTGGAACAATCCCATTAGTCTTCATAACTGCTCTGTGAGATGGAAATTATTAGTCCCAATTTATGTGTAAGAGAACCAAAGGTTGGAGAAATCAAATTATATGCCCCATGTCACATAGCTGCTAAGTGACAGAGGCAGAGTTCAAACCCAAGTCTATTAGACTCCAAAGACCAGGTACCTGACATGGCTACCAGCACCACCATTCTGTGTGCTGAAAGCCAGCAAAGCCAAGAGACAATGGGTCAAGAGGAGGCTCCTGGGAAGGTCACTTTCCCAGCCCTAGTGGGGTTGTATTCAAGGATGGAGTTTTCAGTACCCAGCTTCCACATTGCTGAGCAACTAATGTTATACCAAACATTGGGTCCTTGGCAACTTGCCTGACAACATTTTTTTTCATTCATATGTTTTTATTTTCTGCCAAGGCACACTTGTTTTTCAAAATGCTTTCTTTTTAACCAGCTTTATTAAAACACATATTATAAATTGCATCCATTATAAGAGAAAAATTAAGTGATTTCCAA
>PVKM010008750.1:0-38403 GCA_004027735.1 Carollia perspicillata
GCAGGGTGGAGGGGGATGAAGGGAGGAAAATGGGGCAACTGTAATAGCATAATCAATAAAATAATTAAAATAAATAAAATAAAAACAAGCAAAACCAAAAAAAGAAAAGAAAAAAAAACAATCAGAACAAACAAGCAAACAAAAAACTAGAGCAAATATTTAGACCATTATGAAAATGGAAAAAAAGAGCTTGCTTGGAAAATTTTCAAATATTTGTGTTTAGTCCCTGGAGTATAAATAGTTCATCCCTAATGGCTTGTCTTTATTTCTTTTAATAGAAACATATTTATATTACCAAATCAGCATTGAATGTACTACAGTGTGTGTTTTTTGATTACCTGAGTACTCTGGAGTCTCTTCTTTCTCCTTATTAGTGTCTTTTCAAGAATCTCTAAATGAACCTTATTTGTATCACACTGGCAGCATAGATGGTTTATTAAAAAATGTGTAGGGAATGCAGAATAGTATAAAAATAGAAAAAAGTCCTAAGTAATCATATTAACCACAGGCACCAGTGGTTCATATTTTGTCACATTTCAGTACTTTTTTCTGTATTTTTAATCAGTTATTTTCCTAATGGAGGTTATACTGCATATGTGACTTGGTATCTCATGTTTTCCACTTAATATTTTATTATATGAAGTTTCATGTGTCATTAAACTCTTCATAAACATCTTTAATAGTGTCATAATGTTCTACTAAATTGATGTGGTATGTAGTAAAAAGTTTTGCTTACCTTTACCCTAAGAATGGACATTGAGATTGCTTCTTATTTTACTTTATTATAACTGTAATTCTTTTCATGTTCTTGAAACCATTTCCAAATTTTTGTCCAGAATACCTGTTCTATTTTATAAGTTCAACAATGAAAAGATGCCTCTATTTACACCCTTATGGTATTAATTATGATCATTAAAAACAAAATCACTAAACTAAAAATTCCCTTTGTTACTGGTATAAGAGAAAATAGTGTTTTTATTTTCTTTGGTAACTAATTAGGTTGATATTTTTTCTCATCTATATATTTTAAGTAATTTGGATTTCTTCTGAGGAGCATCTGTTTTCATCCTTTGTTTATTTTCCTTTTGAGGTCTTAATGTTTTCCTTAAGCACCTTTACGGATCTTGTATTTATTAAGTATATAACCACTTGCCACATAATTTAGAAACATCATACTGTTTTACATATAGTTGCTTTATATTTTTAATTCATTAAATTGATTGTTCTTACTAGAATTTTTCCCCTTTAACTTTTTATTTTAAAATTTCAAACTTATAGAAAAATTGAAGGTAATAGAATAAGCCCTATATATTCCACATTCAAATTGACTAGCTGATAAAATTTTGTTAGGCTGTTATTCCTCTCTTGTATATATGTACACATGTGAGTGTGTGTGATTTATTTATTATAGTTGACTATTTGAAAATAAGTTTCAGATACTTTGCTTTAAAATTCTTCATTGTGTATTTCTTAAGAATTAAGAAACTCTCCTACATAACTATGATACTGTAATTCATCAAAGACAACTAACAACAAATCCATAACACCCAATATCAAGTTTATATTTGCATTTCCCCAAATAAATGCCTCTTATTTTCTTATTTTTTATCCAAAATCCAATCAAATCTCATATGTTGCATCTATTTGTTGTATATCACTTTAGTATATTATATATTTAAAAAATTGTCTAAGAAAGTCTTTTTCCTAAGGAGAGGGTAAATGGGTTTCACATATATTCTCTATGAGCATTTTGCTTTTGTTTTGACATCAAATTTTTATATCCAATTGGAATTTATATCAGTTATAGTGACTTCTGAATATCACAGATTATTTTTCTTTCTAAATATCTTATTTTCTTCCAATGAAATATATAATTATTTATTGAATTTCTTATTTCTATTTCTAAAGTCTTATTTTTATGACTCTATTAAACTTTTGTTAAGTGCTTATACAAATGAACTAGTGTCTGTTTCAGGATTATTTCTTTGTTCCATTGATCTTATGCCTGTTTTAAAGAATTTATTTTATTTTACTTATCTTTAGAGGGGAAGGGAAGGAGAGAGGGAGAGAAATATCAATGTATTTGCCTCTGGTGCATCCCCTACTGGGAACTGGCCTACAACTCAGGCATGTGCCCTGACTGGGAATCGAACCATGGTTGTTTGGTTCACAGACCTGCACTCAATGCACTGAGCTACACCAGGCAGGGCCGTTATGCCAGTTTTACATGAATGTAATGATTGTAGTTTGTAATGGATTTTAATATATGAAAGTCTGTCATTATCCTTATTTTCCATTGTCTGTTTTGAGTTTCGTTCCTTAAATAAATGTTTGGATATTTTTTTATTTCTCTCTCTGTTATACAAGGAATATCACATTGATATTTTCATTGAGAGTCTAGTAATCCTCTAGAATTATCTTCTTAAAATTATATGTTTCTTTTGCTTCATATTTCTTGGTACATGAAAGGAATTTTAATCTATATATTAATATCATGCAATATTTTTCAAGAGCTTAAGTGAATATGTATCAAATATTGCTTGAAACATGTGTCATCTACTCAGTCATAGATATTTTAAATTCTACCCCAACTTTAAACCAGAGAGCCACAAGTCTGCACAATATTTATTACTGTCTCTCTCTTCTGCCCTAATCCACACCTACTGCTTTTATGAAATTGTACTTTGGCTTGAAGCCATGAACTTTGATTATTAAAAAGTTGCCCCTTTTTAATTTGTTGCTATGCCAACCAGAAGAATGCTGCTTGTTACCATAGGGTCTTGTTGTGAGAACCTATGAAAAACTTTTCTCTCTAGCCTCACTAGAAGGAGTGCTTTTTTCAATTAGTTATGTTTTATGGATCCCGAATCTTATCACTTATTATGTTTGGATTTGTACTTTGAAATAAGAGCCAAAGTTACGAACCTCATTCATTGATTTATTCTTTCAGGTGTCCAATCAATTAATGAATGATTTTTTTAAAGTTCTCAGTTTCTCTACTTTTCTTCTGTGAGTAAATACTCGCATGCAAGGGGTGTTTGTGCTACCTGTTTAAATTGCTTCTTTAATTGGTCTATTTCTGATTTTTTCCTGTCTTTTTAAAATATTGCAAACTTGCCTATAAACTGAAGGAATGGTTTCAGGGAGCAGTAAAAGAATGGAGAGAATACCCACTGTGGTAATAATGAGCTCGAGTCTCATATTTTAAAGAGACTGTAAGTTTAGTTTTGCTCTGTCACTGGAACAGACGTGTTGTAAACACTTGAAAATCACTACATCCAGGCTTAAGCTCCCTTTGCTCCATCTCATTCTATAAACCTTAACTCATGGCCTTCAAAATATGAGAGAACTGACCTCATTACTATTTATAGAGATTTTACTTACACAAAAGCTCAAGGCTCTTCAGAGGCTCTTAATATTACAGCACCCACTGAAACTATTTAAATCAGTGCATTGTTATATATTCCAAAATATTCTTGTAAAGAAGCGGTGCACCACATTCTCTCTTTCCCAGTTCAAGGACAAGACTGAGTCCTGATTCCCTACTTAAACAGCTGCATGGAAGGAGAGGGTAATCTAATTCACACTGGGCCAAGGCTCCTGATGTGTCTCAGACCATGCTGCCTTGAGACAGAAAAGGTGATGACAGTCTATTTACACACGTGTATCAGGAGAAAGGGTGGCATACTCTCCCCGCTCCCCTTCAACTTCCTATTTTGATGAATAGTTCTCTTTAAAAGCTAATATCCTATTGTAATATAAGGTGCTGTAAATATATGCACTTCTTTCTCTTGGTATTCTATAACAGGTCAAAAGTCACATTTGCCATGACATCCCTTTTTGCAGAACAAAGAATCTGGGATTTTTTTCTACTACCAAGTAGTATAGCTAGAGGAAATAAAAGAGATTAGCTTCTCACAAACTGAAGTAACAGCCTGATAAGTTCAGGACCAGAGGTCGTGAAGACAAATGTTTGGTCTTATTTCTCAAAGGGCAGAATAAGGTTATCAAACCTCGCACCATTGCATAAAAGGTTAAGCCAATTCCTGTGAAGAGCTGGCAGATATCTTCGTTGTACACCTGAGAGTTAGGCCTCCATCTGGAGTTTGGTGTTTTGCAGGCTTTAGATTTCATGTATAAGTAGCCACACTTTGAAGAAGTTCATTCTAAGTAATTACATCTGTGAAATTATATAGGGAGTTTTGGATTAAGGTCATAATTATCCAGTTGCTTAGCTTTTTTTATGACAACAGTGTTAACAATCACACTGACAAGTGCAAGAATTTCTGAAAAGTACTTGGCTGAACTATCTACTCTCCACATTTTATTATTGTGCAACATTAAAATAAGAAAATCACTTATAGAAACACAAGGAGAGAGGTCTTTTTAGAAGGCCAGCTTTAAATATAGATAATATTTTACTGTTTTTCTATCAACTTTAGGTCCCACAGCTTGGTTCTTGCTTTATTATTGTGTCAAAGTGATAATGTATAAGAATTAGGGATTTATTCCCTTGAAGAAACACTAAGGTGGAGAGATCATGATGGGATTTTCATTATACTTTATTATCAAAGAGCTGCATTTTATATTATTTAATAAAATTAAATTTCAGTATTATCATAGATTGTTCACACTGACAGCCAAGCGTTGTTGCTCTTGACAATCTTAGTAATGCCCATTTCTGTCTTGTGATTGTCACCATTGTTTGTGGGGACACTCCCTCCGCCACCTGGGGTACCCTATTGGAAGACACGCCCACTCTGGAAGGGCCTCCTGTACCTCCACAGAGACACTGTAATGTGCATTTTATATTTACTAACTATTATTATAGCCCTTTTTCTGAAATGAGTAATCTGAAATAGTGTACAACCATTGATTATTGTTGATACCTTAATGTTTAATTACTGTATGTACATTTCCCAAATCTTCTGGGTAGGCATTTCCTGTCATATTTTTGGAGTGATTTCTACAAGTTTCCAACATTCAAAATGAAAAAGAAGAAACAGTGTCTGTTCTAGATATTTCTGAGTCAGTATCTGACCTAGCTGTATCTGGCTTTTCTTCAAGAAAACAGAATATCAATCAGGCTTGATAAAAGAAACACTTTGCTGTGTTTGAAGCATGACTATTCATTCCTTTTTAATAGCAAAACACAGAAGCTGAGAAACAGTTTTCTAAAATGGAGCCAGCTTGTGTAATTTCTGAGTATAATCTTTTTATAGAGTTTTACAAAAATCCTTCCTTGCAACTTTTGCATTCCAATTGAGCCCGATCGCTTTGCGAGTTTTGATGATCTAGCAGGTCTGAAGCACTATACATTAAATGTAGTGTTGACAAAGGAAATTCACTAGCAAGGGTTTCATTAACTGAGGATTAAGTTAAAACCCTTTCCCAGAATTGCCAATAAATGAGACTCTAATCTAAAATTTCACATTAAGTTTAGCACAACTAAAGTGTATGTGTTCACACACGTGTGTGTGCCTGCTGAATGAGTGTGTTATGTGAGTCAGGGAAAATCCTAAAAAATGAGTTTAAAAAATTTAGTTGGCTAGAAAAGTATAAATTTTCCTGATTATTTTGTAAGTATAATGTACTAAGTGGGAGAAAATCCTACAACTTAAAGCATACTCTACAGTGCCATCCAAGCAGATGCAGAAATATGTATGTGAAAGATTTTAAAGGTCAACACTATACTACATTCTATGGGTGGGTTTAGGCATCATTTGAGAGAATATCTTTAATATTTATTTTACTGGATAAAGACTTTTAAAAAGCTGCTTGTAAAATTGATCTTAAAAAATGCCACTCTAAAAGAATACTTTGCAACCTAAAAGAATTTTCTGTTATATTTAGATCTCATTATGGTTATTACACTAGACTAAGGCTGGAATGAAGATTGCTTGGAACTTGTTGAATTTTTTATTACTGATTTAGGTGTAGATTTTAAAGCAAAATTCTTTGTAATTGAACACATCAACAGGAACCCAATTTTGTGATTAAATTACAATAGTTTGCTATTTATTAACTATATTTTTTAGTTAAGCATGGTAGCTTCACCAACTTTTTTGGTCTGGATAATTCAAAATGATACTTAATTTCAGTGGATAAAGGATTATTAAACTCAATTTGTGCTGTTATGATCTGATTTTTATCATGAAGGCTGTGATAAATACAGAGATATTTATAAAATAATAACCCTGAGAGCTTCAAATGAACTCTATGAAAGAGTTGGTTTAGCTCCTCCTTGGAGGCTGACAAATTATATCCCGAGCTTGCCGAGGAGTCAACCAAAGCTTTGAGAAGTTAAGTGACCTGCTCTAGGCCTTGCCTCTGTTTGTATATGGCCAGTGAGGGACTAGAATGCAGGTAGTTTCTCATCATCTTGCTAGTTTTTTTTCTTAATAAATACTAATGAATAGTTATGCATCACACTGTATTTTAATCAAGTAATTAATTTTTACTTAATATTTTATTATGCAATTTATAAGTTCCAACTATATCTGAAGTTACAGATTGGTACAGGAGCCCTACACACTGAACATCCAGATTAAATCATTATTAACTCATGGCCAATCTATTTTTCATCTATACCCAATTTACTTTCTTTCTCTCATATTTTGAAAGAAACCCTATGTGTTACAACACAACGCACAAATATGCACATATATATAAGATAAAATTTAAGGTTTATAGTGATGCTCCCACAGAACTATAAGATTTTAACCTCTCTAGTTTACACATTTCTTTCTTTTCTTTTATGCTGGGCATCTGGGTTCTCAAGGGTTTGTTAGATTTAGAATGTCATCTAATTTTCTTATTACTAGTTTACTTTTACATATTATCTATATAACAGCCTCAGAATAATAATATTTACAATGTACTGACAATATTTTTGCTGAGAATTATTTAAATTCTGTGTGTTTGCATTTATCTGTGGGTGTCTGATTCTTTTTATCCTTGGGACATAAACTCTATTTAATTTAATTACTCTGCAGTTACTTGGAGATGATGGTAAACTGACTATAGAAATGCAACTAGGAAATGCTCAAGCACAGGAAAAAGTCCTCTAAAGAGCCTCAGAAGTGAATGCTGTCAAAAAGTGAGGAAACAAGTAAGTAATGAACAACAATTTCTTTACATTTTGCATTCGTTAGTTGTGGTTATATCATAAGTAGAATAACATGTCTACTTCCTCATTCTTTTCTGTAGGGATAAGTGAAGTTATTGACAAAAATTAAAGACAAATTCTTAGAGATCAGGAAAATGTAATTAGAAAGACACTGAAAGAAAACAAAATTACTCAAAATGGAGAAGCAAATTTTGGAAGAATAAGTGAGTCACAGTCCTCAAGTATAAAATAAAATAAGTTCTAATTCCACTAAGAATAGAAAGTAAAGACTAGATATGAAAGCTGATGAAAATGACAACCAATCAATCATTTTTGAGTATTTTTACCAATGCTGAATGGGGCTACATGTTCCAGGAGAGACAAGAGTGTATGTAATGAAGTTTCTGTGTTTAGAGTTAATGTTTAAATAGTCTCTTAAGTTATGTTCCCAGTCCTTCTCCTCTGGCATGTAGTCCTAAAGGTGGCCTCAAAGCACATCTGATTATCTGGTGCCATCTGTGTCCCCAGACATAGCTCATTTGTTCAGGGGTGAATATACGGACCCATGATGAGATAGTCATGATGAGATGGCTCTTTGGGGAAATACCAATTGAGACTAAAAGAGTTAGGTCTCTATCCAGGTTAGTCTGTTGAATAGAGGAAGTGTTTAACTCTGGTGTGGGGTGGTTATTTGTTTGTCAGGCAACAAAAAGAAGAATAAAGTAAAAGACAAAAGTAGAAGTATTGAGAGAAACAGTGAGAAGAGGCGGAAACAGCAAACTGGCTTCCAAGAAGCTCCCAGTTTCCACTTTGATTCTTTCTGGAGGCTTAGCCATATTTTTGCCATTGATCCTATCAGACATTCCTATACATTTTTTGTTGTTTTGTTATTTGTTTTATCCCCTTTCTACTCATGTTCATATATGAAGAATATCAGTTATATATAATATTCTAGGATTCACACAGAGTTATGCTTGAATTGATAACATTTTGCAATTACACATTAACTGGTGGGACTTCTTGAATCCCCTGTGTTAGTATTCCACACTTTTCACTCAACAAAATATCGGAATGGATGCTAAGAAGCAAAACGATGTATTGTGCTGGATATCTTCTGTTTGCTTCTCCAAATACATACCCTCTCCTTCCTTCTCTCCATCGGGTTAAGCTGTATGAACCTGAAGACATGCCAATGTTTCCATCATGGTACCCATTTTCTCCTTTCTGATTTCATTATTTCATTAACCTTTCTTCTCCTCATTCCTTTTGGTCTGGGGTGGTAAGCTCTGTGTTATTGGACTCTCTGTCAGTTCCCCTATAGTGGAAAGTTTGTAAACAGTAGTTTTATAATGAACTCTTCTTAAATTATCTTATTTCAGGTATATCAGCAATTTCCTGTGGGGACTCTGACTAGTAAAGATACTAAGTAGTTTGGGATGTGTTGAATCTGAGGGTCCTGGAGATTCATATGGAGAAACATTCCAAAGAAAAGAGATGGGGAAAGGTCAAGATTGGTGACATACATTTGAAAATTATTAGCACGTAAGTAATGAGATCGCTCATGTGGAGCACCAGGCTGATGAGAGAATACTGAGTTCATAGACACTCAGGTGGCAGGAGTAGGGTGAGCATCTCACAATGAAGGGAAAGATGTCACAGACACCAAATTATTAAGAACCAGGGAGGTGCAGCATAACTAATAAATAGGGTGGAGGGTTTAAAAAGGGAAATGTTATTACCATATAGTGTCTATATGCAGCAGAGAGATCTAGGAAGAAGATGTAATTTTCAAAAGAAAACTATTTTATGTAGCAACTGCAAATTTGAAATTATGGAGGCAATTGAAATGTCATTGGTGACTCAGTAATGTTGTGGGGAACAGAAGATAGATCAAAGTTGAGGAATGAGTTGGAAAAGAAGTAGAGCCATCTTAAAAAAATATTTGTTAAGGTAGTAAGAAAAGTAACTAGAGGCAGTATATGGCCTGAAGTGCTAAGAGAGGCTATGCTTTTTAAAGATAAGGCACACTTCAGTATTCTGGCACTTTTTTTGTAATAAACTTCTCCTTCCTTCTCTCTCTCTCTCTTCTTAACCAACTTAAAGTGGTTTTGTTGTTCACAAACAGAAAGCTTCTAATTGAAACATTCATCCTCTATTGAAATAGAAATAATTACTACCTCCTACTATGTTCTGAAGGAGCTTTAGAGAGATTTCAGAATCATAGATAAAGACAGTAATGTGAAACAATAAAAACAACAACTTGCATTTATTGAGAGTTTATCACATCCCTGGCACTGGGCTAAACTTTTAAAAGCATGATCATGTATAATCCTTATATAGTTTTATGAAAAGAGCATTATTCTTAGAGGCCCTTAGCAACTTAGGAATGTGGACTTAAAAAGGTTAACTTTCATTCCCAAGATGACAATTAATATGTGAACTTCAAGTCTGACTACTTAGCCACAAATGCATTTACTTTGGGGTTAAATATAGATACTGAGTATAGAATTGAAAACTCTGATCAGACATTTAAACAGTGACCTGTGGATCGGTGAAGGTAAGAGTCAAAGTTGAACCATTTTACCTAGTTAATAAATTGTTAATATGCAATAACTTGGACTATAGCAGAAAAAATTTTGATAGTCATTGTAGAACAGATGAAAGAAGGTAAAATGTACATGAAGAACACATTACTTTGTAAGTACTTAAATACTGCTCTTATATAAAACTTTTGGAAACAAAATGATATTTTAACTAAAGTAGGAAAAGTTTCAAAATTCTAGAATAGCAGATCTAGTCACACAATTTGAAAATTTTCATTACAAACTTTACTCCTTTTTTATTTCTTTCTAGTTCTCAGTTCATGTTTTTCTCCTTAATGTTTGGAGGGAGATCATTAAAATATTTCATACCTTACCCTTTCTTTTCAATATAGGCAATGGAATCAAAACTCTTTGGGACCAAAAATATATAAAACAAATATATATAAACATACTTCAAAATGCACTAAAGAGAATAACCAATTGAACACTAGCTGGAAAGAAGCCTTATAACCATGGACAGATGGAAGAAACCACGTCACTGTAACATGACTGGTAAAGAGTGTAGAGGAGGCACAAGACAGCTGGCTGGGCTCCTCGGGTGGCAGCTGAAGTTCTGAAGGGATATTTTGGTGGCTGCCCGCCCCCCCCTGAGAAGTGTGGGGTCTAAACCCTAAGTTGGGCTCCCCAGCCTACAGCACCAGAGCTGGAAAGGGATCCAAAACATCTAGCTGTGAAAAGCAACAGGGTTTCTGTCTGCCATGGAGGGACAGCTGGAGATGCAGAGATCCTCTTAAAGGGCTAATACACCAAATTTTGTTTGCATCCCCTTACCCTGGGATCCAACAGAGGGAGGGCAGAGTGGACTAGAGACACTTGAAGAGAGTCTGGGGCGAGAACTAAGGGAACAGACACCAGGGTCCATGTGCTGAGTGATCTCCCATAATGTAGGAGCCATTTTTCTCCAGCAAAGCACTCATCTCCAAGTGGCGTTAGCCTGAGGGGAAGCAATTACTCTGCTCTACCCTATGGTGCTTAAACCAGACTGCTGATTACAGCTTGATTAGTTTAACAAACTGAGCTGCTTAACAACTAATTAGTTTAATGTCTAAGGCAGAAAATACAAAGAAACAGCCAAAATGGGAAAGAAACAGATTTCAAAGGAAAGAACAAGGGAATTATCCAGAAGAACTAGATGAAATAGAGGCAAGGAATTTATCAGGTAGACTTTAGAGTAATTATTACAAGGATACTCAATGGCATGGAAAAAATAACATAGAAACCATAAAAAAAGAACCAGTCAGAAATAAAGAATGCAATATCCGAAATAAATAATACACTGAAAGGAATAAACAGTAAGTTAGATGAAGCAGAGGATCGAATCGGTGACTTGGAAGACAAGGTAGAAAACAACACCTAGGCAGAGCAGCAAAAAGAAAAATGAATTTTAAAAAATGAGGGAAGCATAAGAAACATTTTGGAAAACATGAAGTATAACAATATCAGCATCATGGGAATACCAGAAAGAGAAGAGAGTGAGCAAAGGATCAAGAACCTATTTGAAGAAATAATGACTGAAAACTTCCCTAATCTGGTGAAGGAAAAAGACACACAAGTCCAGGAAGCTCATAGAGTCCCAAACAAGTTGGACACAAAGAGGCCTACATGGAGACACATCATAATTAAAATCACAAGGCTTAAAGACAAGGAGAGAATCCTAAAAGCCACAAGAGAAAAACAGGGTTACATACAAGGGAGCACCAATATTTCTCAACAGAAATATTTCAGGCCAAAAGAGGATGGTGAAATTAAGAATACAATCCCATCCACAATTGTTCCAAAAAGAACAAAATACCTAGGAATAAACCTAACCAAGGGTATAAAAGACCTGTACATAGAAAATTATAAGACATCTAAGGAAGAAATTGAAGAAGATACAAATAAATGGAAGTATATATCATGTTTATGGATAGGAAAAATTAACATAATTAAAATGTCCATTCTACCCAAACCAATCAATAGATTTAACACAATTCTTATCAAGATTCCAAGGGCATTTTTCATAGAACTAGAACAAATATTTCAAAAATTTATATGGAACCACAAAAGGCCTTACATAGAAACAATGATCCTAAGAAAGAAGAACAAAAATTGGAGGAATCATGTTATCTAATATCAAACTATACTACAAGGCCATAGTAATCAAAACACTGTGGTACTGCCATAAAAAACAGACACATAAATCAATGGAACAGAATAAAGAGCCCAGAAATAAACCCACAACTTTATAGTTAATTAATACTCAACAGAGAAAGCAAGCACATACAAATGGGCTAAAGATAGTTTATTCAATAAATAGTGTTGAGAAAGTTACACAGATAAATGCAGAAAAATGAAACTAGACCAAGTCTTTATACCACACACAACAGTAAATTCAAAATGGATCAGACTTAAATGTTAGATCTGAAACCATAAAAATCCTAGAAGAAATCATAGGCAGCAAAATCTCAGATACTGCTCATTGAAATTTTTTTATCAGATGTATCTCCCCAGGCAAGGGAATTAGAAAATAATAAACAAATGGGACTGCATCAAAATCAAACTTTTTGCACAGCAAAGGAAAACATCAACAAAATAAAAAGACAACCCACTTAATGGGAGAACATATTCACCAATACATCTGATAAGGGGTTAATATCCAAAATTTATAAAGTACTTAACAAAACTCAACACCAACAACCAAATTTTAAAAAATGGGCAAAGGACCTGAATAGACACACTTCTCCAAAGAGGACATTCAGATGGCCAATAGACATATGAAAAGATGTTCAATGTCACTAATCATCAGAGAAATGCAAATGAAAACCACAATGAGATAACATCTCACACCTGTCAGAATGACTATCATCAATATATCAACAAACACCAAGTGCTGATGAGGATGTGGAGAAAGGATGTGGAGAAACTTTTGCACTGGTGGTGGGAATGCAGACTGATGTGGCCACTATGGAAAGCACTATGAAGGTACCTCAAAAAATTAAAAATGGATCTGCCTTTTGACTCAGCAATCTCACTTCTGGGAATATATACAAAGAAACTCAAAATACTAATTCCAAACAAGACAAGCACTGCTATGTTCACTGCAGTGTTATTTGCAATCATGAAGCTATGGAAGCAGCCCAAGTGCCCATCAATAGATGAGTGAATAAGACAACTATGGGACATTTGCACAATGAATTCTACTCAGCCATAAAAGAGAAAAAAATCTTACCCTTTGCAACATTATGGATGGACCTGAAGAACATCACACTAAGTGAAATAAGTCTCAGAGAAAGACAAATGCTATATGATTTCACTCAAATATGGAATCTAATGAACAAACTGAACTAACAAGTAAAATAGAGAGACTCATAGATGGAGAACAGATGACAGCCAGTGGAGGAGAAGGTTAGGAGGTGGAGGGATTGAGCAAAAAAGGAAAAGGACTCCTGGACATGGACAGCAGTGTGGTGATTGCTGAGGGGAGGGAGTATAAGGGGATCAAATGGTAATGGAAAAAATACAATAAGATTAAATTAAAAGCAAATACTAAAAAGAGATAATGGCAGAGTTTATGTTCTTTCAAGGCAATAAAAATGCCATCAGTTAACTCCAGAAAAGAGAAAAAAATAAACTGAGGAATCCAAGCAGGCACGGAATAGGGAAGAGGCTGTAGGAACAGACATCTACAGTTATGATATATCATCCCAGGTATTTCTAATCACTGACTATAACAAATATGCAGGATTGACAGCCAGTCGATAGAAAAAAACACCAAGCAAATAACTGACACCTTGAAATATCTTCCATACAATCTTTTAGGAAAGAAGATATGACTCACTGATTAACAGAAAAAATAAGTACAGTTTTTTTTTTTTTTTGCTCTAATTTACTACAATATCTATGGAAGCAAGTTTTGGCTCTGAAAGCTCTGTGATAACTTCATGATTTTAAAACTTAAGGCATGTTCCCATTAGTACCGCTATGTCTTAAAATGTCCCATTGATTAGCAATAGTCAAAATTTGGAGGAAGATCATACTCTGGTATTTTATTATTTTATTTTATCAAGACCATCTAAAATGCTTTCTGCATAACCTGTGGGCAGAGACAGATGAGCCAGGCTTGCGGTAGTTGGACAGGTCGAAGCTCCAGGTTTCTGAGTAGAGTCCAGGCACGATCCACCCGCTTGCTGCTGCTCTGCTGCTGTTGGTTTTTGTTGGCGCATGCCCAATGTGGGAGAGACTGTTGTGTGGTCATGGCAACATCCTGGGGATGCCCTGATGGCCATCCGCCATCCCAATTATATTCGCTGCCTGCGGATCCCAAAGATTTTCCTGTGTGGACTCTCCAAGCATGGCAGTTGCTAGTATTGTACATGGTTGAACTTTTTTCCTACAATATTCTTTTCATTTTGAAAAATATATGTATTGTTACTGTGAAAAAATAAACTGTTTTCTCAAAAAATGCACTCAAGTTTATTAGAATCATATCCACTGCCCTTATTTGTGTCAAACAGAAAAATGAGATGGCTTAAAAGATAATAAACATTTTTTTCTCTCAACAAAAAGCTCCTCAGATAAGGGTGGTCCCAAGTCTTCAATAGCTGATCTGACAGTAAATCTGAAACAAACTGCGGCCACAGTAATTCCTCTTCAGTATGTCGGAAGTGTCTCAGAAATGAGTTGACTTAGCTGGGGAACAATACATTCATTATCATCTAATAAGATGAATGTAATTTCTTTCATCTTTGCACATTAAAATAAAGTATTTTTTAAGGTTCAGGCATATTTATCTGGATAAAATAAATGATAATTGAATTGCATGTAATAATTTTAAATCCAGTATGAATGATTTAAAATTAATACATTTTGTTTGATTTTTTAATTTAGTTAAATTGCTTATGATCTATGTAAAAATGGCAACAAATAAGGTCTAATTAATATATAAGGCTACCAAACAAAAAAGCATTCTGAAATGTGTTTTGAGATGAAAATAGAAAAGCCATGAATTCTTAATGCCCAAGTTTGGTTCTCATCCCTGATTTTATACCTAGGCAATCATCCCAGCTGCCGTCTACAATCATATTTTACATAACACTGCAGGGCTCCCCTAATACCACAATTACTGACTAAGTCATAGGTCTAATCGTTGAGTTAGCAAGAGTTACATCACAGGTCAAAGACTTGATCTGGACAACAGACATAAAAGGCCTTTTTTTCATAAAGCTGGTTTCATTAAAAACGTTTTTAGTTATTTATATTTGGACTTAATACTTCTTTTTATTTAGTACATTTAATTTTGATTGTCTCAACTCTAGACCCATGACCAACTTGAGAAATTATTCAAAATAGAATACAGACAAACAGTTTCAAGTGGATTAAAATATGGCACTTGCAAAATATATAAAACAGCTTATGAGGAAATAGCATTTGATGCCAGAACAACTTTTTAAAGAGATATATGAGAAATGACCTAAATGTGGATTAAATTTGAAAAGATACTATATTAAAGCCTCAGAAACCAGTTTTTAAATATCTTTTAGGATTTAAAAAATATTACAGCAGCAAATACTTTGTGAATATCAATTTTTCAGAGCAATTGATATAGGTAAAAATTCAAGTGTACCAAGAAATGGTACTCAGATTTCCTTGCAGGCCAATTCACGTTGTTTCAAATTTAGCAAGGAAGAACCAAGTGTGTTTTTTATTAAACAGCCTGCTAGTGGAATGTTCCCGAAGTTTCATCCATCATGCTACCTGTTTTGTCATAGTAGGGAAACATTATATACTCTTGTTATGTCTCAAAGACAAGAAATACGTTCAAGGATTTTTGCCTTTGACAGACGGATAATTGAGACAGTGGAAGTCTCAGACAGCACAATGTTTGTTAGAAGCTGATCAGAAGGCAGGGCAAGCGGATGTCCAAAGCATTTAACTACAGTATGAACCATGCCCAGTTGATTCTCAATGGTGAAATCTGTGAACTTCCTTCTGCACTTTTCCTGGTTTCATGGAATCAGAGCTCCTACCAATATTAACATGGAAATGGTCCCAGAATCACCATGCATATACAGAGTGAAACCAAGTCTTTATGGAGAGCATGTATGTAACACAATCACAGGCAGGATTGTTAGGATGAAATTTTGTATAGAAATTATAGGATGAAAAAGTTTTGTTAGAGAGCTTATTGGTCTCATATTTTTGTCAAGATTGGGAGTATTTGGGTGCTCTTAAACAATGAGAAAATATTTGAAAATTAAATATCAGGTTGAGGTGAATTTGGCTGCTGAAGAAATTATTACTCATTATCACACCAGTGGCACCAGGCTATTATACCAGACACTTTCAAGAAAACTCACAACAGGTTTCCCAGTGTTGGTGGCTCTGCTCTGGATGTCTCATTATGTGAAGCAGAAAATTTTGATTTTTGCATCTGAGGACTGTTCTCTGTCATAAAGTAGTCTAGGTAGTAACTAACAAAAACAAAATAAAGCAAAGTCAAATCTACACATAATTCTTTTTCTAACCCAAATTTAGGTATGCAAAAGGAGATCAAATGACATTGTTCTTGGACAAATTACAGTGATGCACATACAATAAAAAAACAAAAACTCTCAGTGGCTTAGGTAAAAATGGAGATCGATAAAAATCTGTCAAATAACCTAAATCTTCAATGATGATTTATATTGTAAAATTATGTTAAAATATTTTCAGTAAACTTTAAAAGTGTGACAAGAAATGTAAATGTTCATTGTGCCACTTTGAAAATTATCAAGGGATTAAGTGGTAATAATAAATTGATTATTAAGGGTAAACTCCTGGTTAGAATGTTTATTTTCATAAACATGAATTCAGATTGCATTCAGATACAGAAGAGTGGCTAAAAAATGACTATAAATTACAACATTCTGTAGTCAATTTTATGAATTATTTTATGTTCACTTATCGACACTTAACTTTTCATTTATTCCTGGTTTAATAATTATTTACAAGGATAAGACCAACCATTTACTTCAGTGTTATATCCTAAAAAGTTACATTTTGCAAATTCACTGAAAAATCTGGGACAATATTTAATGTTTTCTGATACAGTCACTCTCCACCTGCTTTGATTGGGTGAGGCGTAACTGTCTTTTTATCTTCATGGTGTTCTACTACTATTTATTTTAAAAAATAAGGCTAATTTATGCCTAATCAATATTCTCTACCTTACCAGAGTTTATAATGAATTCAAAGAGATTTTGTATACATATTTGGGCACTTAGTAAAGAAAATATTGGAACTATAAAATTTGACTCCAGCAGTGCAAGACAGGTTCCACATTTAATCAGTACATTCTTACCAATAAATCCACTTGGTATATAATACTTTAAAAATTATTTAGAACTAGGATTTATTTCAGGTGGATTTTCACCATTTTCATGGTTATCCTGGTTTGAAAGCTCAATCGTATTTATTTTCTCTCAATTTTTAATATCCTTTCTGTCATCAATCTCTTTATAAATCATTTACATGTACTATTCTCTGTTTTCTCGCAGCCACAGTCTTAGCCTAAACGCCGAGTGCTTCATGCCTGGATTACTCTGATTTGCCTGCCTTCAGCCTTTTTCACTCTTCTCTATCCTTTCTATTGATTCCTTAGAGCCTGGATTTCCTTTAGGTATCTATAATGACTCCTTCTGTGTTAGACTCAAACTTCTGGCTCTGGTATTCAAAATGTCCAAAATCTGGTTCATGTTACTCCCCAACATTATTTTACCAACTTAAGCAATCTTTTCTAATTCGATCACTCCTTTCAGAATTCCCATGTAGATAACCACATCCTCACTTTGTTCACACTGCCTGCCCCTCTCCAACCAGAGTGCCCTCTGTCAGTTACCACTCTATTATTCCACAGCGGCCCTCCTTTTAACACTTATTTCAATTTCCACTTCCTCCTTCAAATATTTTCTAGACAGCCCTAGTCTACGTTGAAAGTCCACACAGATTTATCTCTATTGTGTAAGTTCAGCCATGGAATTTTCTTAAATTGCCCTTTTAAATTAAGTCTTTCTCCCAGAGTTTAGACTTTGAAAGAAAGGTTGACCGTGTTGTGCCGAGCAATCGAAACCATCAGATTAGTGAACGACAGATGGAATTGAAGTGAAGATTGTTTAGTGTGTTCTTTATGAGTAACGCCAAATATATGTGCTATTGTCAGGTTTCATAGACCTTAAAAGTAGAGTCAAAAAATAGAAACTGAAACTGAAGGGGTTCCCATATTCCTTTGTAATCACATATACATCAAGCAGAGTTAAGAGGACTTACCAGGAGTAGTTAGAACTTAGCCAAAGATAAGACTCTGTATTGATTTTAGGGTTAGAAACCCAAGTCCTTGACATAACTAAGGTTTGTACACAGAACTGACTTAAAAATATCTTTGTTAGTATAAAACTATGTGACAAGCACTTGAAGCCATTAATCTGCTTAAGAAGGTGAAAGTCATAAATTAAAACTAGACCTAAGAAAAGTGTTTTAGTTTTTTCGTCACTTAACTGAGAGACTGGGAAGAACAGATAAACTGAACTAGATTTCTCTTAACTCTTAATGCCAGTTTGATTTACTAAGATAATTAAGATCAACTACTAATTTCAATGTTTCTCATAAAGATGTTCCATCTCATGTGATAATTAAAAATATGTTTATCATCTCATAAATGCTCAGCCAATACCTGTTAGATGTTCTCTGAACGGGTTACTGCAGACAGTCTCAAATTGGAAATCCCTTGTTTTTAATCTCTGTTCTATCTTGCAAATGATAGAAGGCTTTCATTTTATGACCAAAAGAGCTCTCCAGGATTTTCCTGTTCCTCTTTTTACTTTACAAGTTCCTCTGTTTTTCATCAGTAAGAAGAAAACTGATTTTCTAAAAGTATAGAATTCACTAGTCCAAGATCATCTAGATTTAGTCTCTAGATATGTTAACCTTCCTTCTTTCCTCTGGAATTGGAAGCCCGGAGATTCAAGTCTAACTTTGCCATCAACAAACCATTGACTTTAAGCCAGAGAATATCTCAGAGGCTCCGAATGCTTATCTGTAAGACCTGTGAGGGGCAGAAAAGCTCATTTTCATAGAGCTCTTGGGGGGACAGAACTCACTCCGAAGTATTTGGGTACGGTGTCCTTTTCAGCTTTGAAAAAATATATTACTCGACTGACTCTGGATATGCTGTGATTTAAAAGTTATTAAAATTAGTTATAATACACTTATTCATCATTTAAGATTTATTTCTTATCTGACCTGCATGTGATGCAGAACCAAGAGCAAAGTCATCTGTGCTCACTGGAAAAAAGGAAAAACGGGAAGCAGGAAGTATGGATGAGTTTACAGACAAGCCTTTTTTTGTAAGAGCATTTTGTAAAATGCTCTTTTTAAAAATCTTTCCACCTTTTTCCATCACTGTTTCCATCATCTTTTTCCAACACAAGTGTGGGTTCACATAATTTGTTCATTCATTTGAATATATTTATTGAGTGTTATTTTTTTAACCTTTTCTACATTATTGGACTTTTTCTAGTGGTAACATGATAACATGGTTATTTCTAAAAAGTGTCAAAATTTTGGCCAGTTACTGTCTGATCTAATACTACTAATCTATTAACATTAAGTCCACTGAGCACAAATATGAAAAAGATTAGGGACAGTAGAATTATTAAACACTAGGTAGTTTTAGACAAGTATTATAGTTATTCTATTAAATAGCAATTTTAATAAAAAATCCAAATTATCAGTACATATTATTCTTTCTTCAGTGGCCCAACCAAGTCAGGGGGTGGGAGCAGGCTGGTTGAGGGAAAGCAGTAAGGGGTGCAGTGCCCTGAGAGAATTTAGAAATATTAATACAACCAAATTTTAGTCAGCCTCCTTTTTATTATCACCCTGGGCAGGCACTCCTAAACGCCATGTTTAGTTATAAAGTGTTCCTTGAAAAAAACCTTTTGTTTGTCCAAGTTTAAATAATTGAGTATGGTTACCATTCAGTTTTAATTATATATGTATGTAAGCTTTAATTTAGCACATATTAATATTTTATTCTTTAATAAACACCATTTTCTACATAAGAGTCTATTTGGAAGACTTTCAGTCTTATATCTGACCCCAATGCATGGAGTTCAACTCCATACACATTCATTTTTAGGGAAGTTCTTAAGGCTTCCAAATCTTTCTAAGTTCACTTTGGTGGCAGCTCGTATTAAACTCCTGCAACACTACTTATTCTTGTATTTTAAGTAGTGGATTCAAAATTTACAATGACAAGATGGTAACTGCTAAGAGAAAGAAACAGAACTTCAGTTCTTTAGTTCTGTTATTCTATGTATTCACTTGGAATTTTTATTTATGTTTAAATCTTTCAACCTATGGAAACATTTGCAGGCTCCTAGGCTTCATTCCAAAGAAACAGAATAGCAATTTCTGGAATTTATTGTGAAATGGGATTTTTATGATTCTTTGTCATGCTTATCCTTATGTTTAAGAATTTTCTATTTGTACATCTGTTTCCTTATGTTAAAGAAATGTTTCAAAGTTAAAACTAATAAAAGTTTTCTTTAATTAACTGTAAGCAAAGATAAATACAAAATCCGACTACTTTGTCTATGAATACACAAAGGTCAACTGTAATAAAGTCACTTAAACAAATTTGCAGAAACCTCCAAAACAGAAAATGTAGCACTTACTATTCACTTCTGTGATTGACTAACATGTATGTATAAACTTCTTTCTCTTTCTTTTTTCAAAACATATATTAATGTTCACATAGATAAATATTCACTTAATGTATAAATTTAAGTCATTACCATTCCCTCTAATGGTAATGCAATATTTATTTTATTTTCTATTTTTAACTAACACTAATATACAAAGTTCAGTATTAGAAAAATTTACCTCTTACATTTCTTTTTTGGCCATACTATTATTTGTTTTATTACATGTTGGGGATAGTTTTTTTCAATGGGGCATATTAAAAATGTTCTGCTTCAAGTATGTTATTGTCCTTTCATCGGTATTTTAGAGCCCTAAAACAAATGAAAAACTAAGTAATATTTTTCAAGATAACGCCAGAGGATTCCAAGGAATCGCAGGTGCCCACCTTTTTATAAAAAAAGAGTTTAAGCAAAATACATAGGCAATCGAACATACACATTGTGATTTTAACGTTACTTTCTCATTGAAAGACAACACAAGGAAGAGTTAAACAGAGTTTCATGTGGCGATATCTTCCAATACTTGAAGGGGTCTGCCCTTAAATTAATTCTAGGGATTGTTAGGGAGTATACATAATTGGTGCAACAATAGCCTGCCCCTCCCTCCATGTTAAGGGAGTCAAGAAAAATGGAGATTTTAGAAGAATAGTTTTAAGCTGTATTTAAAAATTTGTGTTGAATGCAGGTTAAAAGAAATCCAAAGCTGACACTAACAGCATCTCTTTCCCTTTCATAGATTTTATGATCTTAACAAACCAAAACACATCAGAAAACTTTTCTGTCTGAGCACGCTTTACTTTCTTACTTTCAATTCCCCATTTCCTCACCGTCTTCCCCCATCACAGGGACTAGACGAAGCTACATTAACTCCCTTTCTTTCTCCGTCTTTCTAAACCAGGGTGCTCATTCACATGACCTGACTTTGATGAAGCTATTTCATGTACGAGGAAGGCAAAGCAACAGCCACTGCGGAGAGCTAGTTACAAGCCTTTGTCCTAAGGTGAGAGCACGAGGCTACGGCCTTCCGTATCCTGCTGAAGACAGACTGACCTGTTTTTAGTTTGCTAGTCTGTTTTTAAGTTTGGAAATGTTTCTAAAGTGATTAAATACACAGCTAACATGTTCTGTTTCACCGGAACACACAGAGTTTTCTTAGATGTTTGATTCTCCCAGGTAACAGAGCCTGCGCCACCAAGGGGCATGAGGGAGACTTTGTGGTGAACACAAGCTCTTCCAAAATGCTTAGACCTTCTTTAATGACAAGTAAAACTTTTCACTCCTAGAAGAAAAAGAAGGCTTAAAAACTAAATTAAGGTATAAGTAGTCTGCCTCAGATCCTTTCAAGTGTTCTTGAAAGGATCTGGGTATCGTTTTTGCTAAGAAAAAGTTACTAGCTGTGAAAAGGAACATGGACTGTGATGGGACTCAGATGAAGGGGACGGCAGGAGAGGAGGCAACAGCTGAGGAAGACTCAGCCTGCTGTCAACCACACGGTGACACCTGATATCAAGCTAGTTGTTGGCTGCCTCCATCCGTTACTCCTTTACCTAATTGTTCTGATGGCACATTTCAAGCCCCAGCAAGTTCATGGCCTCCTCCAAACATCGTACTGGCTTCTGCATCTGGTTACTCAGAGGGTACTGAGGGATGTGAAATGATTAATCTGCAAAATGAATCTCTGCCAGGGTAATGATCTAGGTGCCTTACTCCTTCCCAGCCATTTCTTGAAATGTTTAACCCAAAGGCATGCCAACAGTCTCTGGAAGTGGGAAGATTGGTAGGAGTGCAGACAAAGTCCTTACACAATTATGAATAGGCAACTTCTTACCCTGCCTATGGGTAGGGCTGGCCTGCGTTTAGCTTTCTATAACAGTATGGGAAAAAATCTACACTGGATTCCAGCTTTTGTGGCCAAAACTAAACCTCTCCCAACAAGCAGGACTCTTTGGTATGGATCTAGTAATCTATCACCTCAACAGAGACTTAAAACTTTTTATTAGATCCATATGCTTTCATGGCAACTTACATAAAAGCAAATATCTAGGGTATCCTAGGCATTGATTTAACTGTTTTACATGCATTAATTTTGCTAATCCTTACACTAATCTATTGCTATTATCTTATTATATATTTTTATTTTCCAGATAAAGACAGCAAGGCAGATGGAGGTTAAGTGAGCTGAACTGGAGTTTCTGTGATTTGAAGCCAGACAGTAGCTTGTACCCAAATCCGGGTTCTGAGCTACCAGTCTTTACACCCTTCTGCCCACGCCCCAGGGAAAGCTTTATTCACAAAGAAGCAACCCCAGGTCGGCGTCCCACAACACTGTTTATCTCTGTGATTGCAGTTGCCACATTTTCTTATAGATTTCACGTTTCTCTCTCCCCCTGTGGGAAGCAAGACTGTATAGAATGGCATTAGTCCTATCAAACAAGGTGGCTGCCAGTCAGCCATGACACTTTGGTTCAGGAAGGAAACTACTTAAGTCACACCTGGCAGGATGTAGTGTTCAAGATATCTGCACACAGAACCTGAACAGACACACCAGTAGAGGTGGACCCCAGAACCAGCCCACTGGGAATTCTCTGATGTCTTAGTGAGGGTCTCAAGACATTTATTGACTCAGAAGAGTGGAGTACATGACTCTCAAGGGCTTGAGAGGTGGGAACCTCAGACCACTGCCAAGTCAGCCGAGCTCTACACAGGGTGCTGCTCCCTGCCGTGCTGATCTCCTAACCTCTGTGCTGCTGGAGGCTCTGCCCTGCTGGACAGAAGACTTCATTTGCCCCACTGCCAACCTGGCTTCCTGAGACTCTGCCTTATAAGATGCTGACGGCTCCCCTGCCCACCTGCTGTCTCCCGGACCCACAGACAGAGACTCTGGGACTCGGGGTCACTATTCCTCATTGATTGCTGTGTTTTATATGCCTCTTAGATTGTTAGATCAGGAGTAGGATATTAATGTATGCAGATGTTCTACCCTGAGTGAAACTGCACTTAGTAAAAGCTGAGTGAACAGCATAGTTATCTTGTGTGACTCTTGTTTATGCCTTGGTGATGAGCTCCCCCGTAGGCAGCTCACCGAGTAGTAGCCCAGCTGACTTATAGGAAAGGCTATATAATGTGACCCCTTCTTAAGGACCCATTTGGGATGGCCTCCAAGGGTGCTCACAACACACACTAGAGTATGATCTTCTTGAAGACCGATATTTTCCTTTATTCATCTTTGTTTGCCCTTTGTGACATGAATCAATTCATTTATTTGTGTTGTGGAAGGCAGTGCAGAAGAGGTCAGAGCTGTGTCAGAGATGATCTGATCTGAGCTCTCACCGTGACCACAGACCCACGGCGTTGTTCCACATGAACTGGCACCGTGTCCAAGTTTGAGCCGGATGTTGCTCTCTCTGTCCGGAGACTATAGAACTGACACATCATGAACCTTTTCTAACCCACACATAAAACTCGAGAAAACTTTCGAAACATCAGTTTTCTGTGATGCAAGAAATTTAAAATTCTAATCAGCATATACCTAGTTTCTGGCTACAACCCCCTAAATATGGGGGACAGAGGAGCTCTTTAAACTAAACCACAGAGACACAGTGAGCAGTGCCCAGAACACCCAGCATGAGCAATGACTAGGGTTCTTCAGTCATAAAATAAAAGGAAAAATAAAATGGGTGGCGAAACTATAGACTTTTAAGTGAGAAGCAGTGAATAAAACCAACTGCTCTCTGTGGATCCTGACTCACGAACAAACTGAAACAAACAAAACATTTCATAAACAATTGGGGAAGTTTGAATAGTGATAGGATACTTGGTAACGTTAGAAAAATACTAAAGGCTTATTGTCAATTTCTTTTTAGATGTGAAAATAGTATTGTTACGTTTTTTAAAGAATTACTTGCCATCTTTGAGAGACATATTCTGAAGTACCGAGGAATGAAATGATATGATGTCTTGGACTTGCTTTAAAATCCTTGATGGATTTACCATGAGTTTGCAATTATTTAAGCTGGGTGGTGGATACATGCTTGATGGGTAGACTCATCTCATTATTTTTGTATGATTTAAACTTTTCCAGAATAAAAAAGTTTTTTTTCGTTTTTCAGCAAAATGGCTTACAAGTTTAGTATAGTTTTCTTCTATGAAAACTTTATCTGGAGTGGGGCACTTCCTTGTCATTCATTAGTTGCCTGCTCTATCAGTTATGTATTGCTGTGTGCTAAGCCACCCCCTGAAAAACAATCATTTATTCTGTTCCTAAATCTGCAATTTGAGCGAGGCTACCATCTGCTGGAGAAGCCCACCTGGGGTCTGAATATTTGCTTTCAAGATGACTCATTCATATTGTGCATGTTAAAGAAAAAAAATTGATGATACCTGTTAAAGATGGGAAGGCAGACTTTATTCATGATGAGGAGGGACATTACTGAAGTTGTGTTTTACAGCTGAAAAGAGAGATTGAACTCAACCCGAATACAACATAGGCAAGTGAGAATTTATAGCCAAGGAGGGGGTGGGGAGGGGTGGGCAGCAGGGTGAGAGATTACTAAGAGGAAACATCAGAGACGAGGTTTCTAGATAAACCGGCTTATCAGCATTCTTGCTGAATAAAGGTCAGGGGGATCAGACATCACCTGGAACTGATCGCAGATGAAGGACCCAATCGGACATCAAGTGTGATCAGATATTGAGGGGGCTGTGGTTCTGGTTAATCTGACTTAGCAGGTTCTTGCTAATATTGATTTTTTAAGGAACTGCACAAATGGGCATAAGAGAAGCTTCAGGAGTCTCACTAAAGTTCATTCAAGCAAGAATCTTGGTTAGCTGGCGAGTTGATGCTGGCTGTCAGCTAGATAGCTGCTTGGGTTTCCTAGGGACATGACCCATAGCCTAGATTCAAGAGGGAGGAACATAAACCCCACCTCTCAATAGGTGTCAAGAACTTGGAGGTCAAATTTTAAAGTTGACCTACTAACCTGCTTTGTGATCACTCACACAGAGCCTCGGGACAAGTGTCCAACTGCAGAACTATTTTATGAAAATAGCTAGAATGTATGTTATTGACATTTTGGCCTTTAGATAGAAGCAGCTCTCTACAGTAGGCCAGCAGTGAGTATGGATGGTATCCACCTTCAAAGAGACAACACTCAGGCAGGCCGAGGTGAGAAAGGGTGACACAAATCCCTGAAACTCATTGACATGGCTGGGAGGTGCAGTGTGGTAACCGGGAAAGCAACCTGTTACTGAAGCCCTGAATGTAACTGCCCTCCCAATAGCCCTGCTGGGCCATAGAAATGTCCTGAGTGGACTGGGCCATCAGGGGCTGGTCCCTCACTTTTTTTCCACCTTTGTGGAAAAACCAAGTCACTGCCCCCCAGTTGGGCCCATGGATAGTATGGAAAGCTTGACAAGGCGCACATTTTGTAGACAAGATTGGGGGTTAAATGAGGGATCGGGGAAGGGAATAGTTGGTGTGCTGCTCGGCTCGCACCTGGCAATGAAAGATGTAGATTTCCCCCCACAAGTCTGAACATATTCCTTCAGCTAACAAGTTCTCAAGGTTAGAACCGTAAGTAAATAATGATTTGAAATATAAATGATTTTTCTTCTGAGACTTTTCCAGCTCATTTTTAACTTTTTTTTTTTTTTTGGCCAACCATATCTTCTGGGAATTCTTTTCTGCTTAGCTGATCTCTACCAATCTTTCTTTTAAAAGTTACTTTAATTGACACATTTGCTTTGTTGCTGGCTTCTGATGGAACTGTCATTTCAGACACCTCTAGATTCAGTTCTTCAACAGACATTTACTAAGTACCTCCTGTGGATTGTGTTGGCCTCGGAGGTCCTGGCTATTGAGATTTTAAATGAAAAACATACTTCATGAGAGAGGTACGAAAGTGCTGTTGGAAAGGAACACTGTGGAAAGGAATGAACTGCCTTGGGGAGGCGGGAAAATCTGTACAGGGCAGGCGACATGTGAGCTGAATCCTGGTGAATAGGTGGGAACCTGCTAGCTGGAGAGAGAGGAAAAAACATGTTCAGATGCCCCGAGCTGTGAAAAATCCATGGCGTGTTGTGTGATAAAGTTTCGTGAACTGACTCAATGGGCAGCAATATGATTGGTGAGGCAGTCTCATCATTGCTTTTTTTCCAACCTAGACCTAGAAGAAAAACATTCCAGAAAACGAAGACACTCTAACAAAACAAAACACTGGTCCCATATGTATCTCCCATGCCTGTCTGGGGTGCTATAAAGACCTTCCCACTGACAGGCAACTTCCGTGAACAGGCAAAGAAGAGCCAATGGGAGAGTTGGAGCAGGTAAATGAAAAGCTCACGTGTCTGAGACAAGGCAGTGGCTAGGAAGGGAGGGGCTGGACAAATTTGAGATGAACGAGAAGAGACAGAGTCAGCAGGATTTACTGTTTGATTGGCTAAGGCGGTGCATGAAAGGGAGGGGAGGCGCAGTGTTTGGGCACCTTGGACTGTGGTGCCCTCACCTGCTGACAAACAAGGCGGAGCTCTTTGGAGGCGGGGTCAGTGGACGAAACCAGTTCCTTTCTGACACCTGTGGAACCTGAAGCACCTCCAGGTACTATTAAGGGTGTGAGGCCCAGAAGAGGTCAAGACGAGGTTGGAGAACAAGCAGGGAAGCAGCCGTTCAAGTCGTCGAATAGGCATCTTTTGGCATTCCTTTTCTTCAAAAATATCTTGAACTTAGCTCCTTCTTCATTGTAGTTAAAGTAATACATGTGCATTTTACGTATCTTTCTGGACTTAAAACTGAGCATTGAAGAGATTCTGTACAGTTTGTTTAATTTGACAGTCCATGCTATTCCTTCCCAGAACCTTGCTTCCCGGCAACGCTATTTAAGACACAGTGTTGTGTCTTAGGGGGAAGACACATCTTTTTTTAATGTTTAAATTCTTTCCTTTCAATCCCTAGAGTCAATGGTTCTTCACATATTCTTACACTCATTCCCTTGACTAATACGTATTTCTTCGAACTTCTCTTTCTCTTTGTTATCTTGACTCTGGTAACTGATGTCGTTAGCCTAAGGATTTTCTCCCTCTGTTGTATATCTCAGAAATCAGCTACTCTTAATCATTTTAAGATTTCTCTTTAAGATGTGCTTCTTTCCCTTTTCTGTAGTGGTGAGCTGCCCATAGACCTCTGCTTATTAATTATTTTGGAATTAAGTGAGTTTACATCGTTGAATCATTCTCTGCAACATATTGCCATTTTTTTAAGCTCCTACTGGAGTTAGGAGAAAATATCGGTAATTTGTACCTATCATGTGCTGTGTTCCACTGGACACTTAGGTGTTAGCAGCAATAATGGTAGCTAAGACATATGTATGTGCTAAGCACTGTTCTAAGGGCATTTTATGTATTCATACAAAGTATAAAGTCACTTGATGCTTATTGCTATGTCACCAGGTAGGGACTCTTAATTATCCCCTCTTTATAACTAGGAAAACAAGACACACAGAGTAAACTGCTCAAGGTCTGCAAACTAGTCAATAGTCAAGTCGCCCACTGGAGCCCTGTCCATGCACTGTCTGTCTCTCACTCCACCGCTTTCGGTGCCCATAACTTGTGCTTGTTCACTCATAACATCTCCAAGTGTGCAGCACTGTTTTTTAAATTATGAGGGTGCTTGGTGTCTTTTCTAAAATTGAAATAATGTCTCAGTCATATAGATGAAGTAGGTACTATTATTTACTAAGGCCAAACTCACAAATGCCATGGCAGACACTGAATTTGACCTCTGCGAGCTAGCTCCATGTGTTATTTCTCACCACTTGTGGCTTTTTCTCCTAAAATCCCACATGGCTGATGAATTCTTATCTGGACCTTATCCAATGATTTCATGAAAGTCAGTGAGTACTTTCTGTCAAACCCTGCCCTCTTGGTGTCAAAAATATGCAAAAACACTGATGAACTTCTATCGATGTATGGTGTCAGAGATCTAATTTTGGATTTTTCTGAAAGTGTACGAGGAAACTACCGTTCTTAATTATCCTAAGGATTTAATTAGATGGGTAGGGTATTAGCTGGTCGTTCTGATTACAATGTAAGTCATTATGACCATTGAGGCCTGGTCAGTATTATGAAGATTGCACTTTAAGAACAATTTTTAAATTTATTTTTAGACAGGGGGAAAGGGAGAGAGAAGGTGAAAGAGAGGGAGAGAGACATTGATGTGAGAGAGAAACATCTCAGTTGCCTGTCATACACGCCCTGACAGGAACCAAACCTGCAACCTGAGAATAAGCCGGGACCGGGACTGAACCAGAGAGTCCTTGCTTTTGAAAATTGCACTTCTTTTTCTTGGGTGGGGGCGGGGGGGGGCAGAAGTCCCGATCTCTCTTTTAAGCAATATTTTTTTTCTTACCTTTTCGGACTACCTAATATTGGTAAACATAAAGATATGTTTCCCGGGACCTCAGCAGCCCTGTTGTCTGGCTATTCCACGAGAGGAGCAGCAATGAGACGTCTTATTGCATGAGCTACTCGATGAGAACAATCTCTCGAAATAAATTCCCTGATAAGTAGCTCATATTCTATCACTGTGTGGTCACACAGCCTTTCTAAAACATTGGAAATATCAAATTCTCTGTGTTTTGGAGAGCCATGGTAATCAACAACCATGACTTGATTTTTTTTGCAGTGCGTTTATTGAATTTAGCTGTTAAAGAAGAATCATTGCTTTTTAGTGTCTTTTTAAAAACATTCGCTTAGAAAGAAACTTACTGTAGCAATTGCACTTGACCTATTTCAGTTACCAGTTATGTTTAATTTTGGACAGAAACTCTTGTCAAGAACAGTATTAAAATTACATGATGGTGAGGGTTGAAATGTGAATGGTCAGTAAAGATTTATTTTCCGATTCTATTAATTGCTTTAAAAGAAAAAAAATCATGTTCTTTCTTATTAGTATGGGAAGCAAGATCATCGAAGATAGTTGTCTCTGAAGTATATGAATACCTCCATTAAATCTTATTTTCTATTACAAAAACTCGCCAGGGTTCCTCTATCAACTTTGGTCACACACCTCTTTACTTGATTACTTTGTCAAATGCACAGAGGGTGTGCAGTGGGCTCCACGCAGTCTCCACCTGAGAGCACCCCAGACTTCCTGCCTCCTCATTTGCATGCCTTCCCAAAGTCAGCATTTTCATAATGACTTACAATGAAAACGATCCTTTTAAAAGAAATGGCTTGCCATTGCTATAGGCAGGAGGTATTTGGGGTGACGGAGCAGCTTAAGTCATCTCTTTATTTGAGGATAAATGACGAAGGGGAGTTTGAATGGGTTACCAAGTTATAAATTAATGTTGAGGTACTCAAATGATTGTAAACCACCCGAGCTTTCCTCTCAGGTTTTAAATCATATGATATCAATCTTCGCTCATTTTCCTCTGGGTAATTTGTTATTATGCTTATGGTAACCAGCTCCATGAGACATTAACCGGCAATCCACATTACCAGCGAGTATACATTACGCCACTAAAATAAAAATAAACTCATTGAAGAAATGGGTGGAGACCCCAACCGTGCTTTTCTGTCTGCAAAATGGCATGACAGTTTGAGTATTTGTAACTGAAAATAAATTTAATTATGGCACTACCATACCGCTGCTAATTAGTGCCGAGATGTACATGTCAGGAGGGCAGCACAGTGCAGATTTGGAAGACGGGTTCACTCCAAAGGCAGGATGAAGGAATGGGCTGCCTCTTTCCCTCCTACTACCTACAATGTCATTTAAATTAGACCCTGAGAATTACCTTTTCTGTTTACACTAGCAAGATATTTTTCTCTTTGCCTTAGGTGAATAGGGAAGCCGTTTTATAACATTTTACATCGCCTGCATGAAGTTTTGCATACCTGTAACCTTTCAATTAATGTTATTTATGTTTCAATAAACCACCATGCTACTTTTCCAGATGTTCTAATCCTTCATGTAAATGAATTTATTAGATCCAGCCACCAGACTCAATGAAATCTGCCAACTTCACTGTCTGGGCCACATACCATGGCATTTAAACTATATTTGCATAAGCTTGTTCTGTAAGTGTAATCTTATGTATCATCTACAGAGTTAAAGTTTCACTAATGTAAATCCCTGACAAATCAAATACAGATGTAGCTTTTTGCCCTCGGGGTTGAGCCTGTCAATTTTCTGCTCTCATATCTACCGCCTCCTCTTGGCACCGGGCCCCCCATCCTCAACTTTTTTCCAATACAACTAATCTTTCACAATTGTTTATGTAAATACATCGCAAGTACTAAACACGGCAGCGAACAATGGCTGCTCCAGTCTTCCGATCATTCAGCCAGACTAAAATAGTGTTGGCAAGTTGTTTGAGGGAAGCTAGTTGTACCACCTGGAAAAATTTGGCCTGCCAATCAGTGGATGGTGGACAGATTGTTTCAGTTTGTCTAGAGATGTTTTAGATACGGAGGAGTCAAGCTCAATAAATGGGTTAATGTCAGCCGGCAAATTCCATAACGTGGCCAAGGTAAATTCAATAATAGGCCAATAGAGAAAGAGAAGGGGGCTGTGGAGGGTGGAGGGGGTGAGGGAAGGGTTTATCTGTTGATGCCCACTCTTAATGATTATTGTCACAACCTCAGTAAAAGGCAGGATTCTTCTTTAATTTCAGTGATTAGCTTCAAAAACTTTTGAGGGGTTTAAGCCATGCATAAAAACAGGGAAAATATGACTGCTGAATGTGGAGGGTGTTAGTGTTCTTTGGGTTTGTTTTTGATTATTTTAAACTCTAAATATGTTTCTTCTGCTGGTGCCCAGTTGCTATTTATTTGGCTTTAGCCTTTGATCCCCCTTATGCTGGCACATCATAAAAAACATATTCCTGCTCAAGTCTTATATTATGTAGTTTGTTTCTGCTCAGGGTGTTCACCAGGCAGGGCTGTACCCACTGAATAAGCCTCTCTTTGTTTTTGATAGACTCCAGGTGTTTATCGCTATAAGTTAGTAATGGAGTTAACCGCAAGAAGCAAACGGGAAAAAGAAGGAATTGAGGAAAATTCTGAGTTTGATAATTTAGGAGACTGCCTTCTGGCAAAGCCCCCGAGGGAATGAATACTCCGAGGAAAAGAGATCTTCCTTCTGCTTTCCAATCCGGTTGGATGAAATTGGGATTTCAGTATGCATGGATGCTCATTCATTTTAATTCTTCTAGAAATCTGTTTTGAAGTGGCCAAAAGGCCCTTTTCCCCTTGCATTTTCATCGTGAAGTGAAAGATGACGGCTATTTCTGAAAAGATTACTGCTATCCAGATTCTTAATCTGAGCTGGAAGGGTTAATGCCAGAAGTGATTTTCCACCCCCAGGGTAATTTTTTCTTTCCCCTGTTGAGGAGGGAGAGCTGGGGGCAGCGATGATATTGGGACGAATATCTAACAGTCAAGCAGGGAAAGTAATCAAAAAAGCCCCTCTCTTTTCCTTTCAGTTTTCAACTGGGGTTCATCTTTTTTTTTTTTTTTTCTGTTCAGGCAGATACGGTTTTAGGGCATTAGAGGCTAATTTAAGGACATTTTGTGATTGTGGACAAAATTATTGCAAAGCCTGTCCATTTGTATGCCTTCTCTGCTTATGCAAGTGTATATGGCCTCTTCTGTGTTAAGGATCAACTTTATTTTGGACCCATCTGGGGTCCAAGAAGTAAAATCAGGGCCTGTGGGGAATGTAGATTTGCTGCCATTAAACTAAGAATTCTGTTTTTTTTTTTGGAGAAATTATCTTTTTCATCTGATTTAAGTATTATATATAGTCTTAGGCATAATAAAATTTGTGGTCAAATAAGAAAATCTTGGGGTTAAAAGTACTCACTGAAAGGGTTCAGTACAAACAGATGCAGTGTCTAAGTAATATGCATTTCATATAGTACTACTTGGTGAATTAAGAAAGTACTACTTGAAGAAATTTTTGAACATGTGCTAGGCATTATAAAATCTTTCTATGAGTTAACACATTTAATTCTGTCACTGACTCGCCTATGAGATAGTCACTATTAACGTCTTCATTTATTGAGGAGGAAACTGAAGCACAAAGAATTTCACTCATTTGCCTCAGCAAGCAGGAGAATGGCACAGCTAGGAATAAATCACAAACAGTTTAACCCTAAAGCTTGTGTTTTGTACCAGGTTTGTGTAAGCTGCAAATAAGAATAGGGTAATTTTCCTAACTTCCAGAAATGTATGCTGCTAAAACAGAATTTCTAGGAAATAAGATTTTATATGAAATATTTAAGAGAAATGAGCTCTCTGAAAGTATAACAATATGCCCTGACCACTGTGGCTCAGTTGGATGAGCATTGTTTCACAAAGTTGAAGGGTCACCAGTTCGATTCCCAGTCAGAGCACATGCCTGGGTTGTGGGTTCTGCCCCTGGTTGGAGTGTGTGTGAGAGGTAAGCAATCAGTGTATCTCACATCCATGCTTCTTTCCCTCTCTTTCCCCTCCCCTACCTTTTCTCTAAAAATAAGTAAGTAAAATGTTGTTCAAAAGTATAATACTATTAAAAGATTTTTTCGTTTGACATTTTTACCACATGATATGTAGTGGGACTGACATGTCGTGGGACTGAGTTAACAAAAGTTAACTCTGAAATTAACTTTTGTTTGAATTTCTCTGACTGAAGTTTTCTAATATTGTTTAAAGACTCATTTTGGTACCTATTTTCCATATCTAAATAGGTGTGTGCAGCAAATGTGCATTGTTCATCCGAAATGAAAGTGCTGCTCATAGTACAACAGTTTAGAAAGACAAAAATCTATTCTTATTTTGCTCTTTCCAGAGCAATAAGTTGCTTTTTCTTTTTTTTTTTTCTTGGACTACAGTGATAACCCAATCCTAAGTTGTCAAACTCAAATTCAATTCTCAAATTGGCCAAATAAAAATTAAGAAATTTCTATTTCTTTATTATCTTGGAAAGCTATTAAGAAAGTGGAAATTGGAAAGAGAATCAGACCACAAAGAAACTCTCAAGTTAGCTTTCCCAAAGGAGAAGAAATATTTAAGACATTAGCAGTCACTTTGGGCATCTGAGCGCTCTGTTTATGTGCTTGTAAAAAGACTAGATTGGCCTTCTTGATAACTTCAGGTTCCTATTGACTGGAAGCTCTCTTTCCCCGTTTGGAGCCATGTAGCTGAGAGGGAAGGATGGAGAAGGTGGCAAAAACGTAGTTCCATGTTTAGGATACATCCTTTGGTAGTACTTAGTTCTTCGGGCCTCTTTACAGATGTTTCTGGATCCATTTATATTTTACTTACAAAGATGCAGAGTCCTCGGACATTCTGCCACCTCTCTCCTGTACAACACACACAACATTTATGCTGTTTAAAAATGTATGTAAGCAGTGGCAGAGCATAGTGTTTCTTCCTTCCCCCTTCACGTTCCTCAGAGAGCAAAGGATTGTATTCAAATGTGTGTAGAGCAGGTCTTCAGGTCGCTGTGTAAAGGTCAATTCAAAGGATTTAGAAGGGTTCTGCACAGTCATTGCAGGATGCCTTTGCAGTTCGTGGGGTTTATACAGCAGAAGTATTTCCAGAGGAACAGGACTTGGGTTCAACCTAAAAGTCAACAGAAAACCAGCCATTTAATCAGCCAGAACCCCACCAAGCAGGCTTAGGAGCTCTCCAGTGGAGAACCAACACAACCGGTGCCAGAAGACCAAGGGCGACTCCAAACAAGGCCAGGGTTCCCTGCACATTTGCAAAATAGTGACAAGTTGAAGAAGAAATCATTTCTTCTCTCACTCCCAGTGGCTGTAACGCCTCCAGAACAATGAAAGCAACACCCACCATCAGGACTGGCAGCGCCAGTGGTAAGGTATCCACACCCTCTCACATTGGAGTCGTATCACTGCCTCCCCTCTTCCTTTTCACTTCCCAAATCCCTTCATAGATTTCTGTCTCAAGAAACAATATTTGGAGAGCAGTGCCCGAAGGATATACATTCCACCCATTCCTCTAATTTTTCTAATATTTGCCAGTCTATCAAGCATGTCCACATTTTGACCAAATTGCTTTGGCTCCCTTGTGGAATCACTTTTACTGAACTGCTTTTGGCATCTTGCCCTCAGTAAGCATTGAGGCAGGTGAGGAGAAGCAGTCATAAGAAATGATTGTAGTTTTTATTGAAATGATGTTCTTAAGTGTGTTGTTTATCAGTGTCTTCTTTATGAGTCCCAAAAGAGACCAGGGAAAAAGCTGTTCTTTTGAGCAAATGGTATGTTTCTAACTCATAGACACTGGGCATCTTGGGACTGCTAGCTCAACTAATATTCCAGTAAATAAGATCTTAGGAACATAGGCAGCGCATACAATGTCCGTGTTATTGCCAACTATTTCATCCAACAATTGGGCAGCAATGTATTTGGAATAGAACTGTTTTATCATTGGTCAGGAAACCTGCCAGAGTCTTTAAATGCTGTGGAGAAAATTGTTTGGGTTTAAGCATTTGCATTCACAAGAGACAACAGTACTTCCATGTAGATGAGGGTGGTGATGCTAATGATTTGTTTTTAGGAGGTTTTGTCTTTTTCTTTTTTTTTAACCAACTCACATGACTTAAAGAATTTTTGTTTTTGGTTGATTCATAGGAAATTGAAGATGATGAGGAGATAAGTAGTAATTTGGAAATTTTGATTGTGGTGAGGCAAGAAATTTATCAGGTAAAGAAAAAATAAATCTCAGGGACCACCAAAATCTCCAAGATTTTACTCTAAATGCTGAAATGCTGATTGGTTGGTTTACTTGATATTAATTTATTTGAATCAAAAACATATAAGTTGGGAAAGACTCCTTGCTACTTAAAAAGTAAAGGACATTAGCCTCAGGATCCATGTTGTCTAAGTAATCCAAATTCCTGGGCCATCTCTGCAAGAGAAACTCCGGGCGTGCGGCCAGCACTGTGTCCTAACAAGCCCTGTAGGTGGTTCTGGTGCACACCGAGAAAAGCTGGAGAACCACCGCCCTAGAACAAACCTCAAATTACTCTATGGAGATGGTACTTAGTCAAAACTTTTCTCACCTGGCTGATTGTTTGCAAGCTAGTCCCTCAGAAAGAATTGCCCTAGACTAATGTATAAAAAATTACCTAGTGAAGGATGTATCACTGATCAATTATATATTTTCTCCTGTATTGCAAGGTATTGAATCAAACAAATAAACAGAAAAGCTATTCAAATTTTATGACTCATCAATGCTTTTATTTTCATATGGTACTTTTTCTTCAAAGAGGTAAGTTTGCTCTGATCTGGTGAGCTTTTCCGTGGCATAGGGGTATGGTGACTGAATTGGCTGAGCTGTCAACACCAGAGGTCTCTGGGAGTCAAGATATGACCCTGTGATTAAGAACTGCAAGGAAACACATCTAGAGACAGGGGATATTCATAAAAACTGAAGTGAATAACACAACGCCTAGTAATTCTGTCTTTCTTTGCAAGTTTTTGAAACTATGAAAATAATAATGCTCACTATATAAAAATATAAACAGGCATTACACATTTTTTCAAAGGCAGGTTAAAGTCTCCTATAACCCCTACCTCTTCTCTTAATCTTCCAAAAGCCTTGCTGACTTACTTGTTCTTTAGAGGTGATTAGTGTGAACTATTTGGGTACATCTCTCTAGAACTTTTCCAGCCTATAGAAACATGTAAAAATATACCATATTTAAAAGCACATATTAAATTATATTCTGCATACTATTCTGCTACTTGTTTATTTCCACTAAACTGTATCATGGGACAAGTTTCTGTAGCTAGGATTTACAGGGAATACAATCGTGAAGAGTCAATTGACATATAAGCTTTGGAAGCTCAGGTTGCTATGTTATGAGGGAACCCAAGGGTTTGCTTTTAGTAGGTCTATGGTGTGGCTAGGAAGAGGACACTGGTACTGATGAGTCTGAAGTACTAAGAGGTGAATTGCCAGGGACCACTATGTGTGCTGTGTTGTAATGAAGACATGAGAGTTATCAGCAAGGCTCAACTGCCAACAATGGTTTATGATAGAAAAGGAGTTAAAAAGGGTCAGAACAAGTAAAAAAAAGAGTGGGGGGGTAGGTAACCCTGAACTCTTCAGCTTTTCTCCACTTGAAACAAAGTAGTAGTGGTGGTAGTAGTAGTAGTAGTAGTAGTGATAGCAGCAGAATTGATCATGGCATCTAGAAGGATAAATTGAAAGGCTGGGCTGGAGCACAGGGAAATGTTTGGGACCAGTGGGAAATCCACTGGATTAGTGGGCAGGTGGGGGCACGTTTGACAGGAAGGCCCAGAAATGCAGATGTGATGCTGTCAAATACTAGATAAGAATAAAAATGAGGACGCTACATGACATGGTCCAAAAGGAACACCTTTCCTTGTTCACATCTACTCATCTAGTAGACAGCTCATCTTTTAGCAAAACGAACACACACAGTTTTGTAAAAACAATTGCTTCTAAGATAGTATCTAGTTTTGTAGGATGGCTGTCTCAATAACTAATATTTAAATTTGAACTTGCATGATATATTATGCAATGATCTATAAACTAAAGTGTTGATTTGCACAACAATTTAACCCAGAGGAATAGATGAATGGCTTTAAAAACTATTTTGGCTAAGTGTTGAGGTATAATTTGTATCTATATTTTGATCTCTAATAAGTGTATATTTTGAACCACAATCGGCTCACTCCTTGTCACCCATAATAAGCACTGTTTATGCTAATAGTCTTATTTTAAAAATACATAAGTGGGATAAGCATATGTCTGGTACTTTTTAAAGGGAAACTTTCTCGGACAAAATGTATATAATCTCTTCCGTGGCCCACAGGATTCACTGAACGTTATGGTATCAGAGTGTAATCACTGTTGCCTGAGAGTCCAGCACTGGGTAAGCAGGATATTAGCTGGTTTGGGAACAGGCTGAACACTTAGCAAGATTGTTTACTTCTTCTCCTTAGACTAAGATCAAGTGGACACATTCCAAGTGAATGCTATAATAGAAGGAGACAAGGGAAAATGAATAACAATATTCCATTGCTGACCTTTCCCCTGTATTGATGTGATTTCCAAGATTTCACAGTTTCTCTCATGGTCCTGACTCATGCGAACGATAGGATTTTCCCAAGGAAAGCAGCGGAATGTCCTGGTTTTACTAATGTGTATATTTATGCTGGTAAGGCTTTACGTGTGGTAAATTGCCTTCTTAAGAGAAGACACCAGCACTCTAAAGCACCTCCCTAGGACTTACATGAAAATAAAAGATTTAGGCGTGCTTTGTTTATTCCCTTTCTAAGTACTACATAAATTTATTTATTTATTTTTAAAAATAATTTATTTATTTATCTTTACAGGGGGAGGGAAGGAGAGAGAGAGAAATGTCAATGTATGGTTGCCTCTTGTGCGTTCCCTGCTGGGAACTGGCCTGCAACCCAGGCATGTGCCCTGACTGGGAATCGAACCGCAATCCTTTGGTTCACAACCTGCGCTCAATCCACTGAGCTACACCAGCCAGGGCTAAGTACTACATGAATTTAAATACATAATTTATTTTGAAAAATTCTGAAAGGATGAATTAAATTGTTTCTAATAGGATGGAAACATGTTAAAGCCAGAAATTTGGAAGAAGACAAAGCAAGCCTTAATCTATGCATTCTTCCCAACCTATCATCCCCTTGTCTTTCTAAGTCTAGCTTGTATTTTAGGATTTTAAAAATGATACATAAAACTTTCCCCTCCCTCTTTCCCATGCTTTTCCCCACATTTTTCTAAAAGCTCTACACTATTGAGAATTTGGTACAAGTCTGGGGCAGTTTTGGGCACCAGTTATTTTGGTCTACTAATCTTTCCCAGGCTCTCCCTATTTTCAAAACACATTCTAATTTGGGGGTCACATGGATCATTTATAAGGAAATGCCTTTTTGTAATCCACTTGCCCCTACATATATTTTTATTT
>PVKM010008751.1:0-28277 GCA_004027735.1 Carollia perspicillata
TCAGCTGACAGTCTGATGGGAACTCCTTTGTAGATAATTGTCTCCTTTTCTCTTGCTGCTTCTAGTATTCTCTCCTTCATTTTAATCTTAGGGAATGTAATTATGATGTATCTTGGTGTGTTTCTCCTTGGGTCCAACTTCTTTGGGACTCTGAGCTTCCTGGATTTTCTGGAAGCCTAGTTCCTTTGCTAGATTGGAGAAGTTCTCCTTCATTATTTGTTCAAATGGGTTTTCAATTTGTTACTCTTCCTCTTCTTTTTCTGGCACCCCTATAATTCAGATGTTGGAATGTTTAAAGATGTCCTGGAGGTTCCTAAGCCTCTCCTCGTTTTTTTTTTTTTTTTTAATTCTTGTTTTTTCATTCTTTCCTGGTGAAATGTTTCTTTCTTCCTTCTGGGTCCACACTGTTGATTTGAGTCCCAGTCTCCTTGCCATCACTATTGGTTCCCTGTACATTTTTATTTATTTCACTTAGCATATCTTTCATTTTTCCATCTAATTTGCGACCAAGTTTAATCAATTCTATGAGCATCCTGATTACCAGTGTTTTGAACTGTGCATCTGATAGGTTGGCTGTCTCTTTGTCTATTAGTTGTACTTTTTCTGGAGCTTTGATTTGTTCTTTCATTTGGGACATTCTTTTGTTGTCTGGGCATGCCTGATAGGCATAAAGGGCGGAACCTTATGTGTTCACCAGGGTGGGGTAACCGATGTCGCTGCATTGTGACACTGTATGTGGTGAAGGAGTCTGAGAGGAAACAATGGCACTTGCTCTGCTCTCTGACGACTTTCAGTCACTTACCCCACTACCACAAGCAAATTGGGCCCTTCTGATGCTGACTCCCAGGTGGATGGGCTTGTGTGCATTCTAGGACCCTGTGGGTCTCTCCAACAAACTCTCCTGTGAGGCTTGGAGTTTCTCCTGCTGCCACCTCCACCCCCACAGGTGTTTTCGTTGGGAACTGCTCTGTCTGGTTTCAGGAGTTGTAACCACCCCCTGTGCCTAAGGCTGAGTGGGCAACCTCTGGACTGCGAGCCACTGAGGAAACAAAGCTTATCTCCCTGGCAAGAGCGCTGCTTCTGCCACCTCTAGCCCCCAACACTTCGTTGGTTAGTCAGAGTCTATGGGTGCGACCCCTCAGAGGAGGGGCAACCCAACCAGACATGGTCATGTGGGAGGCCATCAAGAAAGGACTGGGGACTGCAGCAAAGTGAGGACGAAGGACCGTCACCCCCCAGCTATTTGACATAGCCCGAATTCCCTTTCCGTCTGGGAGAAGCGCTTCCTGGCTCTAATCCACTTAAGCCTGAATCTTGACAGGGAGTGGGTGAAGCCCTCTGCCGGCTAGAGTGGGTTCTGGGGTAATCGGGTATAAGAAAGAATTAGTCAAATCCTGTGAAGTCTGCTTTGCTAAGAGTGCTTTCATCCATATGATAAGGGTCTGGGAAGGAAATGAGTATGTCTCCTAAAGTTTTTGCAACCCCCTTACCTGACAGACACTAACTCAGATTAAGCCCTCAGATTTCTTTGAAATGTTATATATTGTTTGATCCTTGCTGCCTGACATTGATTGATGAGCTTTACCTGTATCCCTGTGTGTTAGGAACCTAATAAAAAGCCATTGAGGAAGAGGCTCTGGGACTTTCTCTCTTGAGAGACTAGCCCCTTTCCTCCCCAAGCAAATCATGTCTTGGTAGCATTATGTTCATCCATGGCAGACAGGTGGGCCCTGGGGGTGGAGCCCCCCCACATTTTTTCAATCAGTAGTTTGAGGCTTTATTTCCCCCAGCTGGGACGAGGGGTTGCAAAGTTGGTCTCACTCCACAGGTGTTCCTCCCAGTTTATCCACACGTGAATGTAGGACCACCTGCTCCACCAGCTGTTGCCTTGCCGGGTCCGCCAGGTGCCACCTTGCCTACCCCAATCCTCCACTGCCTTGCCATGAGTCCTCTCTGCCCGGCTTCCCATCTCTGCCCCTCCTACAGGTCTGGATGGATGTTTCTACTTTAACTCTATGGTTGTCGGACTTCCATACAGTTCGATTTTCTGTCAGTTGTGGTTGTTTTTTGTTTTTAAGTTGTTGTTGTCCTTCTTTTGGTTGTGGGAGGAGGCACAGTATGTCTACTTATGCCTTCATCTTGGCCGGAAGTCCTCTAGTCAGCTTCCTTTTCGATACCCCACAGAACTGATTCTTAAATTTCACCACATCTCAAGCCCTTTGGCATTTTTTCTCTTGGGAGTTGACAGAGAGAGTTAAGACCATCTTTTCCTGTTCATTCATATGTTCACTTGTATGTGTGAACTTGCCCTGCTGAGACAGACTAGTAAGCCAGGACAAGTGGAGTCACTGTGGCTTTAATTTGCATCTCTATGATGGCTATGGATGCTGAGCATCCTTTCATATGTCTCTGGGTCCTATCTATGTCCTCCTTGAATAAATATCTGTTCAGGTCCTTTGCCCATTTTTTTTTTTTACTGGATTGTTTGTCTTCCTGGATTGGAATCATGTGAGTTTTTTATATATTTTGGAGATCAAACCCTTATCCAAGGTATCACTGACAAATATATTTTCCCATACAGTTGTTTCCCTTTTCATTTTGTTTATGTTTTCTTTAGCCATGCAGAAGCTTTTTATTTTTATTCAGCCCCATTTGTTTATTCTTTCCTTTATGTCCCTTGCTCTAAGGGACACATCAGGGAAAATATTGCCGCGTGGAATATCGGAGATTTTCCTGCCTATATTCTCCTCTAGGACTTTATGGTGTCGTGACTTATATTTAAGTCTTTTATCCATCTTGAGTTTATTTTCTTGTATGGTTAAGCTGGTGGTTGAGTTGCAATTTTTCGTTCAACATCATTTTTTGATGAGGCTATTTTTACTCTATTTTATACTTTTCCCCCCTTTGTCAAATATTAATTGATCATAGAGACGGGTTTATTTCTGGGCTCTCTATTCTGTTCCATTGATCTATGTGTCTGTTTTTATGCCAGTACCAGACTGTTTTAATTACTGTGGCCATGTAATAGAGTTCGATATCAGGTATTGTGATCCCTCTTACTGTATTCTTCTTTCACAAAATTGCTGTGGCTATTTGGAGTCATTTACAGTTTCATTTAAATTTTTGAAATGTTTCTTCTGTATCTGTGAAATAGGTCATTGGTGTTTTAATGGGGATTGCATTGAATCTATAAATTGCTTTGAGCAGTATGGACATTTTGATGATGTTAATTCTTCCAATCCATGAGCACAGTAAACACTTCCATTTGGTTTTGTCTTCCTTAACTTCTTTCTTCAGCATTGTGTAGCTTTCTTTGTATAGGTCTTTTACCTCCTTGCTTAAGTTTATTCCTAGATAGTTTATTTTTCTTCTTGCTATATCAAATAGGATTTTTTCCTCCTTTCTGTTTCTGATATTTCATTATTGGTGTACAAAAATGCATACAATTTCTGAATATTGACTTTATAAACTGCTGTTTTGCCAAACTCACTTATTAGGTCGTGTAGTTTTTTGGTGGAATCTATAGGATTTTCTATGTATACTATCATGTCATCTGCAAACAATGACAGTTTGATTACTCCTTTCCTATTGGGATGCCTTTTATTTCTTTTTCTTGTCTGATTGCTTTGGATAGGACTTCCAGTACAATGTTGAATAGGAGTGGTGAAAGTGGACAACCTTGTCTTGTTCCTGATCTTAGTGGGGAAGCCTTTAGTTTTTGCCCATTGAGTATGATGTTGGCTGTAGGTCTTTCACATATGGCCTTTATTATGTTGAGAAATGCTCCCTCTATTCCCACTTTGCTGAGTGTTTTTATCATATATGGATGCTGTACCTTGTCAAATGCTTTTTCTGCATCTATTGATATGATCATGTGGTTCTTGTCTTTCCTTTTGTTATGTGATGTATTATGCGTATTGATTTGTGAATATTGTACCATCCTTGCATCCCTGGGATGAATCCCACTTGGTCATGGTGTATGGTCTTTTTAATGTATTGCTGGATGCAGTTTGCCAATATTTTGTTGAGGATTTTAGCGTCTATGTTCATCAGTGATATTGGCCTGAACTTTTCTTTCTTTGTTGGGTCTTTATCTGGTTTTGGGATTAGGATGATGCTGGCTTCATAGGAGGAGTTTGGGAGTCTTCCCTCTTCATTACTTTTTTGGTATAATCTGTGAAGGATAGGGGTTAGCCTTCCTTAAATGTTTTGTAAAATTCTCCTGTGAAACCATCTGGTCCGGGGCTTTTATGTGCCAGGAGTTTTTTGATTACTGCTTCAATTTTGTCAGCTGTTATGGGTCTATTAAGGCTATCTGCTTTTTTTTTTCATTCAGTTTTGGAAGATGATATTTTTTTTAGAAATTTGGCTATGTCACCTAGATTTTCAAATTTATTGGAATATAGTTCATCGTAATTTCTTACAATCCTTTGTATTTCTGTGATATCTGTTATAATCTCTCCTCTTTCATTTCTGATTTTGTTTATTTGGGTCCTCTATTTTTCTTCTTGATGAGTCTGCTTACTATCGTGTTGATTTTGTTTATCTTTTCACTAGCTCCTGGGTTTATTGATTCTCAGAATTGTTCTTTTAGTCTCTATGTCTTTTAATTCTGCTCTGATCTTGGTTATTTCTTTCCTTTTACTCACTTTGGGCTTTGTTTGTTGTTATTGCTCCAGTTCTTATAGCTGTAGGATTAGGCTGTTTTATGAAATGTTGCTCTCTTTTTTAGGTAGGACTATATATTTATGAACTTCCCTCTCAGAACTGCCTTTGCTGTGTCCCATACATTTTGGACTGTTGAGAGTGCATTTTCTTTGTTTCCAGAAAATTTTTAATTTCTTCCTTGATTTCATTCTTAACTCATTCATTGTTTAACAGCATGCTATTCAATCTCCAGGAATTTGAGTGTTTTTCAGTTTTTTTCTTTGAGGTTCATTTCTAGTTTCAGGCCCTTGTGGTCTGAGAAGATATTTGATGTAATGTCAATTTTCTTAAATTTGTTGAGGCTGGTTTTGTGTCCTATCATGTGGTTTACCTTTGAAAATGTTCCATGTGCATTTGAAAAGAATGTGTATCTTGCTTCTTTGGGATGAAACGTTCTATGTATATCAGCTAAATCCATTGATCTAGGGCATTGTTCAATGCTGCAATATCCTTGTTGATGTTTTGTTTGGAAGACATATCCATTTTTGACAGTGGTGCACTAAAATCCCCTAGTATATGTGTCTTGCTGTCTATATCTTTCTTAAAGTCCTCCAAGATTTTCCTTATGTATTTCGGTGCTCCTATGTTGGGTGCATATATATTTACATTGTGTATGTCTTCTTGATGGATTTTTCCCTTGAGTATTAGGAAGTGTACTTCTGGGTCTCTTTTTATGGCCCTTGTTTTGAAGTCTATTGTGTCTGATGTGAGTATTGCTACCCTACTTTTTTTCCTGTCAGTTTGCTCGGAACATTTTTTTCCAATCCTTCACTTTCAGTCTGTATATTTCTTTTGTTCTGGGGTAGGTCTCTTGTAGTCAGCATATGTGTGGGTCATGTTTTCTTATCCATTCTGCTACCCCATGTCTTTTGATTGGAGCATTGAATCCATATCTATTTAAGATTATTATTAATAGGTAATTATTCATTGCCATTTTACTCCCTTTGTACTTTTGTTCCTTTTTCTTTCACTGTTTTTTATTTTTCCTTTTTTTAAAGCAGTCCCTTTAGCATATCTTGCAGTGCTGGTTTGGTGAAGATGTATTCTTTCAGCCTTCTTTTGTCTGGGAAGCTCCTTATTGGGCCTTTCATTTTAATTGAGAGCCTTACTGGACACAGTAGTCTTGGTTGCAAGCCTCTGGTTTTCATTACTTGAAATATTTCTTGCCATTTCCTTCTGGCTTGCAGTGTTTCCATTAAGAAGCCAGCTGTTAGCCTTACTGTCCTCCCTTGTATGTTACTTCCTCCTTCTCCCTTGCTGCCTTTAAGACTCTCTCTTTGTGTTGGAATTTTGCCATTTTAATTGTGATGTGTCTTGGAGTAGGTCTCTTTGGGTTCCTCTTGATTGGGACCCCTGTGCTTCCTGGATTTGTGTGACTTTTTCTTTCATCAGATTAGGGAAGTTTTCCATCATTACTTTTCAAGCAGGTTTTCTACCCCATTCTCCTCTTCTTTTGCTTCTGGTATTCCTATTATACAGATATTATTATATTTCGTGTTGTCCAACAGTTTCCTTAACATCTTTTCATTCTTTTTGAGTCTTTTGCCCTTTTCTTGCTCTTTCTTGGTGTTGTTTTCTACCTTGTCCTCCTGCTGTTTGATTTGATCCTCTGCTTCATCTAGCCTGCTTTGGTTCTTTCTACTGTGTCCTTCAGTTAAGAAATTATATTCATTTCCTCTTGACCCTTGTTGATACTTTCTTTTTCATGTTGATATAGTTTGCATAAGCTCCTTGTGGTTTCCCTGTCATTTTTGGTAATTCTCAGTGAGCTCATTGAGCTTCCTTATAACTATTGTTTTAAACTCAGTGTCTAATAATTGACTTGCCTCTATTTCATTTAGCATTCTTTCTGAGGATTCCTCCTTTCCTTTCATTTTGGGTCTGTTTCTTTGTATTCCCATTGTTTGTGAGACTCTTCTTGTTTGCCTCTGCTTTTTAAATTGATCTGCTTTGATTCCCTGTGTTTGTGGTGTGAATTTCTGTGGTAGAAGACCTGTGAGATTCAGTGTGCAATCTCCTTGATCTCCTGAACTAGATGCTCTTGGGATGTCCTTTATGTTGTTTATGTTGGCTCTCTGGATGTAGTTGCATTTTGATTTTTGTTGGGTCATTCTTTCATGAGTCCTTCTCTCCAGCTGGTTGACTGAGGGTCACTCTGCCCACTATGTCTTGTATACTGTTGTGCAGGTGCATTGTTTTTTTCTTTTTGGATCTACCTCTTGTGATGTCAGATGATGACCCCATCTGACCTTAGGCAGCCTGCTCTGAGACTGCGAGGGATTTACTGTCTGTGGCTCTTTCCTTCAGTTGTTAATCTAGTCACTTTGTACTGAGCAGTGAGACTTAAGTCCCATAGGTCAGGGAAGAATCCCTCCTTGGTTTGGGGTTATTGTTTCCCCTCAGAGTACTGCTGCTTGGAGGGGAGTGGTCTGTCTGAAGATGATGTCTGCTGCCATATGGGGGATGACTCAGTACCGGGATCCAGGAGGGTACTCTCTCAGCTCTCTCTCCCCAAAGTCTCAGTCTCCAGTCTCTCCTCGAGTGTCTGTAGTATACTCTGCCCCCTCCTGTAGGGGGGGGGTACACCCGCTGAGCCCCTGCATCTGCCATGGATGAGAATAAGTCTAACAAGATATGATCTGCTTGGGGAGGAAAGCTGGTCAATCTCTCAAAGGAGAAGGGCCTTGAGCCTGTTTCTCAATGGGCTTTAATTGGTTTGATTTGCATAGGAATATAGGGCATATATGTAAAGCTCAATCATTGTCAGGCAGTAATGATCAAACAATAGATACCATTTGAAGAACCACGAGGCCTTATTCTGAGTCAGGTTTAAACAACTAAAAGGCCATAAAACTTTGGGGAAACAAACTCATTCTACACTTGGACTCTTACCATTTAAATTGAGGGTATTAGCAAAGCAGATTTCACAGGATTTTATGCATTCTCTTCTTAGGCCTTATTGCCCTGGAAACCTGTCCTTTCCAGCACAGGGTCACACCCTTCGGCATTGTTTCAAGCTTAAGTCAGGTGGGGGATGCGAGCACTCAAGAGATTAGAAGACTTCATACAGACTCAGCCCATGTCAAAGCCTTAGAGGTGAGGGTCCACCACCCTCTTTTTCTATAGTCTCTAAAGTCCTTCCCTGATGGCCCCTTAACAACCGTGCCTGTCTTAGGTCATCCCTCCTTTAAGGAATCTTACTCATCATTGGCTAACCAGTCATCTTCCTGGGGCCAAGTACTGTGAAGTAAAGGGGACAGAGGTGGCTCCCCTGCCAGGGAGATAAGCTTTGCGTCCTTAGTGGCTTATCATCCCAAGGTCTTTATACTCAGCCTTAGCCATGGGGGTCACAGCTTCTGAAACCAGGCAGGGTGGTTCCCAACACCCTCCTTTGCCAGGGATCTACTGTTTGTGGCTGTCTCCTTCAGTTGTTAATCTAGTCACTCTGCACTCAGGAGTCAGGCTTGAGCTTCACAGAGCAGGGGCAGAGTTTCTCATGGGGGCTGGACTATTGTTTCCTTTGAAGCTGCTGCTTCCTGGAGGGGAGTGGTCTGTCTGAACACACTGGCTGCTGCTGTATGGGGAATGACATAGCACCAAGATCCAGTTGGCTGATGTCTCAGCTTTCTCCCCAAATCTTCAGTCCCCAGTCTCTCCTCAGGTGTCTCTAGCCCTCTCTGCTCCTGCCAGAGCTATGGGTAAATGGCTACAAATGAAAATTTGTGCATTGGCCCTTTAAATGGCTCTTTGTCTCTCCAGCCATCCATCTCTGATGGAGACCAACTCTGCCACATTTTGCTGCTGGTTGTTATCTGTGTACTTTTTTGGGCTCTGGTGTTCTAGGTTGTGGATACCAGCTTAGGGTTTATACTCTTCTTCTCAGGGGTATCCAACAGGCTGCTTTATTTTCCTACCAGCACTGTTGCCTGTGGGCACCTGACCAACCCTCTCAAGTATCCCCTACACTCCATACCAAACACGTTGTGCTGAAGCCGGTTCTTCTGTCTGTCTGAGGTTATAATGCATCTCTCTAACTATTGTACAATTGTTCGGTCTGGGTGATTTCTCTACAATTTAGTTGTAATTCCAGATTGATCCTGGGAGGAGGTTAGTGTAGCTTCCATTGACACCTCTGTAATCTTGCCTCTATACCTCAAATTTTTAAAGCAATAAAATATTTCATGAATAAATGAATGAAACAAATAAGAAAGTCTAAAAGTTGAAGCATGAGTAAAATTTGGATAATGTGGAAGGGTTACAGGTTTTCTTTTCTTGTTTGTTTTTTTGGGTTAAAGGTTTTCAGGGAAGAATAATATGAATAGAGTCAGATATGGTCATGGTGCATGCCAGGCACAATTTGAGGAGCAGGTGAGAGGCCCAGAGCCTTCATTTTAAATAATTTTTAATTTTTTAATTATGATGTGATTGACACACAATGTTATATTAATTCCAGGTGCACAGTATGGTGATTAGACATTATATAACTTTCTAAGTGATTATCTGAATAAATCTTGTACCCTTCTGACATCATACATAGTTATTACAATTTTATTGACTATATTTCCTATACTGTACTTTACATTCCCATGACTCTTCTGTAATAAACAATTTGTACCTCTTAATCCCTTTACCTTTTTTCATCCATCTCCCCTACCCCATCTCATTTGGAAATCATCAATATGTTCTTTGTATCTATGAATCTGTTTCTGTTTGGCTTGTTCTTTTTCCCCCCTTTTTGATTGAATTTATTGAGATAACACTGGTTTACAAAAATTCTACAGTTTTTAGGTACACGGTTCTACAACACATCATTTGTACACTGTATTGTGTGTTTACCACCCACAGTCAAGTCTCTTTCCATCACAATTTATCCCCCCATAACCTTCTCCACCTCACCCCAGTCCCTCCCCACAGCAATCACTACATGTTGTTTATGTCCATTAATTTTTTTCTCTGTTGTTCTCTTTTTTGTTCAATGACTCCACCCCTCTCACCTAGATACTCCCATCCTGGACAGCTGTCAGCCTGCTCTCTAACTATGATTCTGTTTCTATTTTGTTTGCTAGTTCATTTTTTCCCTTAGATTCCACATATGAATGAAATCATAAGGTACTGTGTCTTTTAAAGACTGGCTTATTTCACTTAGAATATTGCTCTCTGGATCCATCCATGCTGTTGAAAATGGTAAAATCTCCTTCCTTTTTATAGTGGAGTAGTATTCCATTGTGTAAAAGTACCACAGCTCTTTTTATACAGTAATTTACTGATGGATATTTAACCTGCTTCCAAATTTTGGTTTCGTAAATAATGCTTCAATGAACATAGTGGTACATATATTGTTTTGAATTAGTGTTTTGAGTTCCTTCAGATGTATTCCTAGAAGTAGAATCACTGGGTCATGAAGCAGTTCCATTTTTAATATTTTGAGATAGTTCCATACTGTTTTGCACAGTGGCTGCACCAACATGTATTCCCACCAATAGTGCATGAAGGTTCCCTTTTCTCCACATCCTCACCAACACTTGTTTGTTGATGTACTGATAATAACCATTCTGTCAAGTGTGAGGTAATATCTCGTTGTGGCTTTATTTTACATTTCTCTGATGATTAGTGACATTGAACATCTGTTCATATGTCTATTGGCCATCTGTATATCCTCTTTGGAGAAGTGTCTATGTAAGGTCCTTTGCCATTTTTAAATTGGATTTATTTTTATGTTGAGTTTTACAAGTTCTTTTTAGATTTTGTATTTTAACCCCTTATCAGATGTACCACTGGTGAATATGTTCTCCTATTCAGTGGGTTCTCTTTTCATTTTGTTGATGGTTTCCTTTGCTGTGCAAAAAAAATTTAGTTTGATGTAGTCCTATTCCATTCCCCCCCCCCCCTTTGCCTGGGGAGATGACAGAAAAAACACTGGTATGAAAAACATCTAAGATTTTACTGACTATATTTTCTTTGAGGATTTTTATGGTTTTGAGGCTAACATTCAAGTCTTTAATCTGTTTTTAGTTTATTCTTGTGTGTGGCATAAGAAGGTGGTCTACTTCCACTTTTTTTGCATGTATCTGCCCAATATTCCCAACACCACTTATTAAATAAACTATCTTTAGCCCATTGTTTGTGCTTGCTTCCTCTGTCACATATTAATTAACTATAAAGGTGTGGGTTTCTTTCTGGACTTGCTTCTGTTCCATTGGCTTATGTACTTGTTTTTATGCCAGTACCATTCTGTTTTAGTTACAATAGCCTTGAAGTATAGTTTCATATGTAGTAACATGATACTTCCAACTTTGTTCTTTCTCAGTATTACTGAGGCTATGTGGGGCTTTTTTTGGTTCCATATAAATTTTTGAAATATTATAGTTCTGTGAAATATGTCATTGCAATCTTGATAGGAATTGCATCAAATCTATGCATTGCTTTGAGTAGTGTGGGCATTTTAATGACGTTAATTCTTCCTATCTATGAACGCGTTATGTGCTTCCACTTATTTATATTTTCCCCAATTTCTTTCTTCAGTGTCTTATAATTTTCCGAGTACAAGGACTTTCATATCCTTGGTTAAGTTTATTCTTAGGTATTTTATTCTTTTTGAAGAAATTGTGAATAGGATTGTTTTGTTGATTTCCCTTTCCATTAGTTCATTATTGGCATATAAAAATGCAGATGATATTAATTTTGTATCCCACTACCTTGCTGAATTCATTGATCAGTTCTAGTAGTTTCTTGGTGGAATCTTTGGGGTTCTGCATGTACACTATCACGTCATCTGCAAATAAAGAGAGTTTTACTACTTCCTTTCCAATTTGGATGTTTTTTATTTCTTATTCTTGTCCAATTGCTGTGGTTAGGACTTCAAGTACTATGTTGAATAAGAGAGATGAAAAAAGACATCCCTGTCTTGTTCCCAATCTTAAGGGAAATACTTGTAGTTTTTGAGTATGATGCTGGCAGTGGGTTTGTCATATATTGCCTTTATTATGTGTAGGTATGTTCCCTCTATTCCCACTTTGCTGAGAGTTTTTATGTTGAATGGGTGCTGGATTTCATCAAAAGATTTTCTGCATCTATTGACATGATCATATGGTTTTCATCCTTCATTCTGTTTATTTGGTGAATTACATTTATTGATTTGTGAATGTTGTACCAACCTTGCATTCTTGGAATAAATCCCACTTGATTATGGTGTATGATCTTTCTGAGGCCTTGCTATATTCATTTTGCTAATATTTTGTTGAGGATTTTAGCATGTATATTCATCAGGTATATTGGCCTATAATTTTCTTTCTCTATAGTGTCTTTATCTGGTTTCAGAATTAGGATAATGCTGGCCCCATAAAGAATTTGGGAGCCTTCCCTCCTCTTGAATGTTATGAAATAGTTTGAGAAAGACAGGTGTTAGTTCTCAGGATGTTTAGTAAACTTTACCTGTGAAGCCATCTGGTCCAGGCTTTTTTTATTAGGCATTTTTTGATTACTGCTTCAATTTCACTAGTTGTAATCTGCCTATTCAGGTTCTCTGATTCTTATTTTTGGAAGATTGTATGTTTCTAGGAATTTATCCATTTTGTCCAGGTTGTTCATAAGCTGTTCATAATATTTTCTTACAATCCTTTGTATTTCTTTGATGTCAGTTGTTATTTCTCCAGTGTCATTTCTGATCTTATTTATTTAGGTTCTTTCTCTTTTTGCTTGATGATTTTGGTTAAAGGTTTGTTTATCTTTTCAAAGAAGCAGTGTTTGGATTCATTGATCTTTTGTGTCATTTTTTAGACTGTATTTCACTTATTTCTGCTTTGAACTTAATTATTTCCTTCCTTCTATTCACATTGGGCTTTGTTGTTCCTTTTCGAGTTTCTTTAAGTGTGAAGTTAGATTGTTCATTTGAGATTTTTCTTTCTTTTTTTTGTTTTTTGTTTTTAATAGGCTTGTAATGCTATGAATTTCCCTCTTAGGATTGCTTTCCCAGTGTCCCACAGATTTTGGATTGTTGCGTCCTCATTTTTATTTGTTTCAAGGAATCTTTTGGTTTCTTTCTTTTTTGTGTTTTAAAGATTTTATTGATTTATCTTTAGAGGGGAAGGGAAGGAGAGAGGGAGAGGAATATCAATGTATGGTTGCCTCTCGTGTGCCCCTGCTGGGAACTGGCCTGCAATCCAGGTATGTGCCCTGACTGGGAATTGAACAGTGGTTGTTTGGTTCACAGGCCTACGCTCAATCCACTGAGCTACACCAGCCAGGGCTGTAGTGCCATTTTATTGTTAGACTTTTCCCCTTTCTCTTCTTCTTCTTCTCCTCCTCTTCCTTCTTTCTCCTCCTCCTCCTCCCCTTCCTTCTTCTTCTCCTTCTTCTCTTTCTTCTTCTTCAAGCAAGTCCTTTAATAAATTTGTTGCACTATTGGTTTAGTGTTAACAAACTTTTTTCAGTTTTTCTTGTCTGAGAAGCTCCTTATTTCTCCTTTAATTTTATTAATTTAATTTAATTTTAATTGTTGCTCATGTATAGTTTTCTGTCTTTTACTCCCATCCCAGTCCACCCCACCAGTGCTCCCCACATCTCTCCCATTTCCACCCCCCTTAGATTTTGTCCATGTGTCTTTTATACTTGTTCCTGTAATCCCTTCCTTTCCCCCCCTGAAATTCCCTCCCCTCTCCTCTCTGGTCACTGTCAACCTGTTCTCTATTTCAGTGTCTTTGGTTATATTTTGCTTGTTTGTCTGTTTTGTTGATTAGGTTCCTGTTAAAGGTGAGATCCAATGGTATTTGTCTTTCACTGTCTGGCTTATTTCCCTTAGCATAATGCTTTCCAGTTCCATCCATGCCGTTGCAAAGGGTAGGAGTTCCTTCTTTCTTTCTGCTGCATAGAATTCCATTGTGTAAATGTACCATAGTTTTTTGATCCATTCATTTACTGATGGGTACCTAGGTTGCTTCCAACACCTGGCTATTGAAAATTGTGCTGCTATGAACATTGGAGTGCATAGGTTCTTTGGGATTAGTGTTTCAGGGTTCTTAGGATATAATTCTAACAGTGGAATCGCTGGGTCAAAAGGCAGATCCATTTCTAGTTTTCTTAGAAAATTCCATAGTGTTTTCCATAGTGGTTGTACCAGTCTGCAATCCCACCAACAGTTCACCAGGGTCCCCTTTTCTCCACAACCTCTCCAACACTTGTTGTTTGTTGCTTTGTTTATGATGGCCATTCTGACCAGTGTGAAGTGGTATCTCATTGTGGTTTTAATTTGCATCTCTCTGATAGCCAGTGATACTGGGCATCTTTTCATGTGTCTCTTGATCCTCTGTATGTCCTCCTTGGAGAAGTGTCTGTTCAAGTCCTTTGCCCATTTTTTAATTGGGTTGCTTGTCTTCTTAGCATGGAGTCATGTAAGTTCTTCATATATTTTGGAGATTAAACCCTTGTCTGAGGTATCATTGGCAAATATGTTTTCCCATACATTTGGTTCTCCTTCAATTTTAAATGATAGCCTTACTGGGTAAAGTAACCTTGGTTGTGTGTCCTTGCTTTTCATCCCTTTGAGAATTTCACACCATTTCCTTCTTGCCTGAAATGTTTGTAATGAGTAATCAAATGAAAGTCTAATTGGTGCTCTCTTGCAGGTACCTGCCTTCTTTTCTATTGGAACCCTGTATTCTTTCCTTGTTTTTAGGCCTTGTCATTTTAATTGTGTTATGTCTTGGTGTAAGCCTCTTTGGGTCCAACTTGTTTGGGACTCTCTGATCTTCCTGGAATTGTTGACCTCTTCCTTCACCATATTAGGGAAGTTTTCAGTCATTATTTCTTCAAATGGGTTCTTGATCCCTTGCTTGCTCTCTTCTTCTGGCCTTCCCATGATGTAGATGTTGGTATGCTTCATGTTGTCCAAGATATTTCTTACGCTCCATTCATTTATTAAAATTCTTTTTTCTTTTCCCAGCTCTGCCTAATTGTTTTTTCCTACCTTATCTTCCAAAAACACTCATTTGATCCTCTGCTTCATCTAACCTACTGTTTATTCCTTCCAGTGTATTATTTATTTTAGATATTACATTTTTTATTTCTGACTGATACTTGTTTATGGTTTCTCTGTCTTTTTTTCATGCTGTTGAGTATCTTCATAATCATTACTCTAAACTCTCTATCTGATAAATGCTTACCTCCACTTCATCTAGTTCTTCTGGAAATATCTTTTGTTCTTTCTCTTGGGTCTATTTCTTTGTCTTCTCATTTTGGCTGCTTCTTTGTATTTTTCACCTTAGATGTTAAAGTAATTGGCCATCGATCAGATCAGTTGTTAATCTAATCATTCTAACCATGTGTGGGATTGACACTCAGGCTGGCTGATTGTGAAGCTCAACCTGGACCACAGTGTACAAGCTGCTGTATAGGTGCTAGGCACACAAAGGGGAATCTACCTCAGCACTGTTTGGTGCCTGCAGAGATCTCCCTGTGGATATCCTCCTTGTAAGACTTATTGGATACTGCTTTGTTTTGCTTGAAGTTAGCTACTGGGTGTGCTGGTTCTGGGTTTCTTGGGAGGAATTCTGACACAGGCCTGTATAAGATGCTGCCTGTGACTGTTTCTGGGCAACCTGCTTGGAACTAGAGCAATCCACAGTTTGTGGTTGCCTTTGCTGGGCCTGGGTGTGCATGGAATTGACCAAGCTGTGCACCCAGTCCAGTTTCCACTAGCACTGGCCTGGGAACAAGTCAGCAAAAGTTTCAAGCACCTCAATATCTGAAATCCACATCTACCTGCCTCCACCTGCAGGCTGCCTATTAGGCTCAGTCACTGAAAGAGCCTCTGGCTGTAGTCCTCTGCAGGTGCAAGATCCACAGAATGGGGAGAGAGTGAGTCCAGAGGGTGGGGTTATGGTATTCCCCCAGGATGATGCTGTATGGAAGGGAGGGCTCTACCCAAGAAAAATGGTGTCTGCAATGTGCAGAATGACTCAGCACAGGGATCCTGGTGGCCAACCCTCCAGCTCTCTCTGCAGACCCAGAAACCTCACTCTCCTCATGCAGGTCTCATCTCCTTTCTCCCTCCATCAAAGCCTGTGGTGAGTGACTATGAATAAAATTTTGTGTGGCGGCCCTTTAAGAGGGTACCTGCCTCTCCAGTATCCTCCCATCCCTCCCTGGTGGACAGAAAACCTGCTGTTTTTCAGAGCTAGATGTTATGTGGGCACCTCTTCCTAGCTCTGGAGCTCTGGGCTGGGTAGCCCAGCTTGGGGTTTAGACCCCATACTTCCCAAGGGGAGCCCTGACAGCTGAGATATCTCTCTGAAACCTCAGCCACCAATGGTAGGAACAGGACCAGCCCTTTTCATGTCTTGTCTCTGCCCTTCCTAGCAGTCTGGGTGTGGCTTCCTCTGTAAATCTTTGACTACAAGGCTTCTCTTTAGCTAGTCTTCAGTTGGTCACCCAGGATGACTGTTCTATAATTTATTTATAATTCTAGTTTGGTCCTGGGAGGTGAGTGTAGCTTCCACCTACTTTGCACCATCTTGAATTCCCACTTGTTCTGCTTGTTTCCTTATTTTGTTTTGAGGCAGTGGGAAATTAGCAGGTCCCATACTTCCTCTTTAACATAATGCTGGATAAATAAAGAGTCAATGAAACATTACTGTACCCAAAGTTAAGATTAAAACAAACATATGGTAGTTGACATAACTGGTTTGATTTTTCTCTTTGCATCTAATTTCAAGTGAAACTCTGCCTACTCTTATGGGAAGCAATTTCTCGCTTGGTCTGGGTCCCAATTTCAATAATTTTTTAATGTCCCCATATCATCTTCCAGCTCATAAGCCCTCACTGGAACCCCTGGCGCCCCCCCCCCAAAGCAAAGGATACTGGGCCATGTCTTGTGAATATGGGTCAGGAGAGGTAAACCGTCCTGTTTTCTTTACCTATATGTTCTTTTTTCCTCTTTTTTTCATTTTTTAAAAAATTTATTTTATTGATTATGCTATTACAGTTGTCCCATTTCCCCCCTACTCACTCCCCTCTGCCCTGCACACCCTCTCCCACCCACATTCCCCCCCTTCAGTTCATGTCCATGGGTTGTATATGTAAGTTCTTTGGCTTTTACATTTTCTATTCTTAACCTCCCCCTGTCCATTTTCTACCTATCATTTATGCTATTAATTTTCTGTAGCTTTGCCCCCTCTTTCCCCGTCCCACTCCCCTGTTGATAACCCTCTATGTGATCTCCATTTCTGCGGTTCTGCTCCTGTTCTAGTTGTTTGCTTAGTTTGCTTTTCTTTTTGTTTTAGGTATGGTTGTTAATAATTGTGAGTTTGCTGTCATTTTACTGTTCATATTTTTAATCTTTTTTCTTAGGTAAATCCCTTTAACATTTCATATAATAAGGGCTTGGTGATGATGAACTCCTTTAACTTGATCTTATCTGAGGAGCACTTTCTCTGCCCTTCCATTCTAAATGAAAGCTTTGCTGGATAGAGCAATCTTGGATGTAGGTCCTTGCCTTTCATAACTTGGAATACTTCTTTCCAACCCCTTCTTGCCTGTAATGTTGCTTTTGAGAAATCATCTGACAGTCTTATGGAACTCCTTTGTAGGTAACTGTTTCCTTTTCTCTTGATGCTTCTAGTATTCTCTACTTCATTTTAATATTGAGTAATGTAATTATGATGTGCCTTGGTGTGTTCTTCCTTGGGTCCAACTCCTCTGGGACTCTCTGAGCTTCCTGGATTTCCTGGAAGTCTATTTCCTTTGCCAAATTGGGAAGGTTCTCCTTTATTATTTGTTCAAATAAGTTTTCCACTTGTTGCTCTTCCTCTTCCCCTTCTGGTACCCCTATAATTTGGATGTTGAAACGGTTAAAGATGTCCTGGAGGTTCCTAAGCCTGTCCTCATTTTTCTGAATTCTTGTTTCTTCATTCTTTTCTTTTTGGTTGTTTCTTTCTTCCTTCTGGTCCACTCCATTGATTTGAGTCCCAGTTTCCTTTCCATCACTATTGGTTCCCTATACATTTTCCTTTATTTCACTTAGTGTAGCCTTCATTTTTTTTCATCCAATTTGTGACCAAAATCAACCAGTTCTGTGAGTATCCTGATCACCAGTGTTTTGAACTGTGCATCTGATAGGTTGGCCATCTCCTCATCACTTAGTTGTATTTTTTCTGGAGCTTTGATCTATTCTTTTGTTTGGGACTTTTTTTTTTTTTGTCTTGATGCACCTGGTCTGTATTGAGGGGTGGAGCCTTAGGTGTTCACCCAGGCAGGTCAACCCAGTCCCTGGATTGTGATGCTGTATATAGGGGAGCAGTCCAAGTGGGAACAATGGTGCTTGCTCTGCTGCTCTCTGCCAGATTTCAGTCACTTCCCCCACTTCCCACAAGTAAATTGGGCCCTTCTGGTGCTGATTCCCATGTGAGTGGGCTTGTGTACATTCTAGGACTCTGTGGGTCTCTCCCACAAACTCTCCTGTGAGGCTGGGAGTCTCTCCTGCTGCCACCTCAACCACCACAGGTGTTTTAATCAGTGGTTTGAGGCTTTATTTCCTCACGTTGAGACACTGGGTTGCAAGGTCTGTCTTGCTCCCTAACTGTTCCTCCCAGTTTATCTGAGTGTGAATGTGGGACTGCCAGCTTCACCAGCCATCGCCATAGCCTTGCCAGCCAGCTGCTGCCTTGCCTGCCGCGGTCCTCCAGCTACCACTTTGCCAAGAGTCCTCTCTGTGTGCCTGTCTCCACCCCTTCTACTGGTCTAGATGAGTGTGTCTTCTTTAACTCCTTGGTTGTCGGACTTCCATACAGCTTGATTTTCTGTCAGTTCTGGTTGTTTTGTTTGTTTATAAATTGTTGTTGTCCTTCTTTTGGTTGTGCAAGGAGGCACAGTGTGCCTACCTATGCCTCCATCTTGGCCAGAAGTCTACCCATATGTTCTTGATATAGCTTTCCACATGGAGAAAGGGTCCAAAGTGTTTACTTACAAAATATCTAAAGTGTCATATCCTTGGGGACAGCTGCCCTGAGCTCTCTAAAATTGAGTTACATGCCCCCCCTTCTTGAATCCATAGCACTGCCTGCTTATTATTAATGATAAAATAACCACACCTGACATATTAGAGCATTTAATATGTTCAAGGCATTATGCTTGGTGCTTTACAAGCATTATCTTATTCAATCCTTGCCACAGAAATCCTATAAGCACTTATTATTATCTCTGTTTCGCAGAAGAAGGAACTGGGGCACAGAGAAGTTAATTTTTTTTTAAGATTTTACTTATTTATTTATTTATCTTTAGAGGGGAAGGGAAGGAGAGAGGGAGAGAAATATCAATGTATGGTTGCCTCTCATGTGTCCCCTGCTGGGAGCTGGCCTGCAACCCAAGCATGTGCCCTGACTGGGAATCGAACTGTGATCATTTGATTCACAGGCCTATGCTCAATCCACTGAGCTACACCAGCCAGGGCGAAGTTAAATTTCTTTACTTAAGGTAACACAGCTGATAGGTGGCCAAGGCAGAACTAAAATGCATGTTTGTTTAAGGCTGGAGCTGCTGCTCATAAGCACCATGTTCTACTATGTGCCTTTAATAGGACCTTTATCACATGGTGTTGTAATGGTATGGGTAGGCTCAGCACCCTAGAATGTTCACTCCATCACAGCAGAAGAAAGTCTCATGTGTATCCCCAACCTAGAAAAACATTGTGAATGAAGAGAAACAAAAAACCCAAGATTTCCACCAGATGGCCTTGTGGGAGTCCAAGAGAAAAGTGCCCTCAGAATTTTTTCATGCCTACTCCTTTCCCACAGAACACCCCAAGTGTCACTTTGTTTTCTTTCCCTTTCCAGAGAAGGCTGAGTGGGTGAGAGAAGTGTTTTCAAGATAATGCTCAGACATGAATTGACACAAATTTTACAATTTAATTTATGGCCTTATGTTTTGGCTCCAAACCCTTTTGTTTTTATTTTTTCTTTATTTTTGTGGTTGACACTATTACAAGTGTCCCCATTCCACCCCCTTACCCCTCATCACTTCTCACGCCTGCCTCCACCCAATCCCTGCCTTCTATTTCCTCTGGTTTCACCACATTGTTGTCTGTGTTTATGGATGGCTGTAAAACCCTTTTAGATTCATGCACTTCTTTCAAAGATCTTGAGTGATTCTCAGATTCTTGTCACCATTTACAATCTAGAATTAAAATTTGGAGCCCAAAGCATTGAAGGAGGCTGTGCAGTGGCATGGAAAGGTTACCTGACTGGGAGTCAGGAGACTTGGATTTTGATGGCTTTGCTATTAACTAGTGGGGGATTTCAGATCCTTCTCTTTTCTGGACCTGCATATCCTCAGCCAGAAAATAAGGGGGTCATGTGAGTCATACAACAGAGATGCTGTTTGTTTGTTGTTTTTATTCTGGAATCTGTACAAAGGACATCATACAGAAGCATTATAGAGTGATGGTAATAAAGATTATGTGCTCTAGTTCAAGTCTCAGCTTGGATACCTGCAATCTACATGACTTTGGGCAACTTACCTAACCTCTCTGGGCCTCAGTTTCCTCATCTGTGTAATACAAATCATATTGTACCTACCTCACAGAATTCTTATAAGGACTGAGAAAATGCACATGAAGTGCTAATACAGTGCTTGGTACACATAAGCTTTCAGTAAAAGGTGATGATCACATTTTAACAACTTTATCTAGAGTTAAGGTATACATTTAATAGTCAGCGAAATAGAAGGGAGGCTTTAGGTAATAAACCTCAGTCAGGGTTTCCTGTTTTATAAGTACTAGGGTAAATATTTCATGGCTATACAATAAGGATAAGTATGCAATTGAAGAGAGAGTTGCAAAAGTAACTTACAAACAACTGGAAACCTCAGACATTGTTGGTAGAAGTACAAAAACTATAGTAACTTTGGAAAAAGGTTTCATATCTTCCTATAAAACTAAATTACATCTTCCCAGTGACCCTGCATTCCCACTCCTAGGTATTTATATAGGAAAAAGGAAAACATATACCCCCAAAAGTATCTGTATGAGAACATTCATAGCAGCTTTATTTTCAATAACCAGAAACCAAGTGTTTATCAGCAGGAAAATGAATAATATAGTAAATGATGAGACTGGTATCATCATACAATGAAGTACTACTTAGCAATTAAAAGCAACAAACTACTGATACTTGCAATGATGAATGATTCTTAAAGACATTAGACTAAGTAAAAGAAGCCTTATACAAAGGAGTTCATACTATATGATTCCATTTATGTGAATCTCTATGACAGGCAAAACTAATCAATGATGAAAATTTTAGAACACTCGTTGCCTCTAGGGGTGAAGGGAGAAGATTACCTGGGAAGGGACAAGAGGAGACTTTTTTTGAGTGGTGATAGTGTTTCATACCTTAGTAGGTGTTTAAGTTACACAGTTATATTTGTCAACAGTCAGCAAATATACAACTTATATTTGTGTATTTCATGGTGCATATATTTTACATAAAAAGGAATAAAGAAGAAAAAGCAAATATTGAGTTCTAGTTAAGGATAGGTGTGTGGAAAGTGCTTAGGAGTGAAATGTACTGATGTCTGCAAATTCAAAAAGAAAAAAGAAAATGGATAGATAAATGGATGGGGAGATGGGTAGGTGAAGCATGGATAAAGCCAGTATAGGAAAACATTAATGGTAGAATCTAGCTAGTAAGTAACAAGACGTTCAGTATAAAATTCTTTCAATTTTATGTTTGATATTTTATATAATAAATATTTTGGAAAAAATGTAACCACAGAGTTCCACATCTTGCACAGGACAAATAATTTTCTAAATTGAAAGGCTTCATTGTAGCAAGGCATATGTCAGGTCTTGGTAAACATTTTCTGAGAACTTACTATAAGCTAGGTACTGTGCCAAGCTAGGTTAAAGATATAAAGATGAAGAACACAACACTTGCCCTTAAATGGATTATAAGGACCATCTGAGAAGCACACCTTTGTCACTGTTACCTTATGTTGTGGGCTTGGTAAGGAAAGTGAAATTTCATCTAGTTGAAAGTGTCTCAATTGTCCTAACTATAAAAAAGAAATGATAAGTGTGTGACAAAATAGAGGTGTTAGCTAATGCTATGTTGATAATATATTGCGATATAAAATGTATCAAATCAACATATACATCTCAAACTTACACAATGTTATATGTCAATTATATCCCAATAAAAAATAATTTGTAAAGAAAAGTGTCTAGCATTGAAGGCACGCTGTGTAGTTATTGCTGCAAATGTAATCAGCAGGCATCTTCAAGTGAGAGCAGAGTGTCTTGAAGGCCACACTAAGGTGATAATTTGGCCTGTTCATTCAAGGATTTTGAGCCAGTAAGTGACATCCTTAATAAATTTCTGGGAGAAAGGGGTGGCTGCAATACATATTATTGCTTTAGAGGGATTTCCAGGCAAAGGGAACTTCTCACTTAACTACAATGAGCATAGGGAACAGGTGGAAGCATCTATAAGGAGGAGGGAAGTTCCAAATGACCCAGGAAAGCTCAGAAGCTTAAGGAGACAAGATCTTGAATTCATTGTCTGGGAAACAGGAAGCTATTTATTTAGTCTGTGCCACTCTCCTACTTCTTTGCCCCAATGTTGTGACTCCGTAAGGCTATATGGGTTGTTTACAGCCAGTATTTATTCTGATTGCTCCACACCCAAGACATACTGATGTTAAATATTTTCATATCAACCTTACCTACCTCATAGGGTTGTCATAAAGTTAATTACTATGTTAATAGTAATTAACTAAAGTTAATTAACTAAATTAACTAAAGTTAATAGTATTACTAAAGTTAATAATGTAACATAATATGTCTAGCACATGCTAAGTATTTGATAAAGGAGATAGGGACCATACTTGATGTTTCAGTATGTGGTCTAAGTATAGGGGGATGTCATCACAAGTCCACGGAGAACTCCAAGAAGTCTCTAAGGTAGGTACTTGAAGCCCCTGAAGTCCATTCCAATTCACAAATATTGTGATCTTTATTAAACCCCAGTCTCCTGAAAATACTGCACATATTACTGTGGAACAAATGAGAAGCCCCAGTTGGACCCAGGAACCGTCCGACTTATTCTTTTCTCTCTTTTGAGAATGGAGTTACTGTGGTGACTCGTGGCAGCTCACACCCTCAAGACGGTGCTGTTAAGAGCAGGTAGGGTGGGTTGCTACAACAATGAGCTCAGATTACTTGGGATCATCCTTTTTTAAACAAGGCTCTGGACTCTAGTGTTTAAAGCTTAAGACCAGAGTCAAAATTCTCTCCAAACCAGAATTCTAGTTGACCATTATGTCTACTGCTCATCTGACAGATCATGGCACTCCCTGCTTTCCCCCAGTTCACAAAGAACTGACTGTGAGAGTTATAAATGCACAGACAGTTCACCAATGGGACTTGTTCACCAATGTGTCTCTAGGACTCAGCATAGTGCTTTGCACAGTGTAACATGCAATAGATATTTGTTAAATGAATAAATGAATGGCTCTCACTCTGTAGTTAATGCTTCATGAAGCTTCTTTCCAACTCTATCAGAGCCCATTGTGGCTTTGACAGTGTCTTGGACTCCAACAGTGCTTACCTGTGTCTGTCCTTTGGCAACCAGCCCAACTCAACTCAATTCAACTCAGCCAACTTCCATGGAGCTGCACTATTGGCAGGAAGCAATCAGAGTATCAAGGAATGGTGAAAGCATTTCCTAGCTTGTGGCATCTGAATTTTGCTTTGAAGACAACCTTGGCATGGAACAGACTTTTTCCAAGGCATTTTCAAAGTCTAAATATGTTATTATAAATTACTTCCCCTTGTTAACACACTTGATTACCATTCAGGAAATAAATGAGTTATGAAGATGCTTAAGCAGATAATTATTTGGCAGCAATGGGGTAGGTGTAGAAAGGGTATGGATGGGTAAGAAGACAAGTCTTTATCTGATGGATTTGCAGTTACATTAAGTGTGATGGAGATAAGGGGATCTCCAGCTATTGGCATCTCAGCCATTCAGGTATGGCCTGGGACTGGGATTTGAAGGGACACTTAGTAGCCCCTTACATGAAAAAAAAAAAAAAAGCTAGAATACTCATACTAACACACCTGTTGTTTTTTCTTGAGGATTGGACCTTTTTAAATTTTATAACTATTTTCCATTCCTGTTTCCACTTCCTTCTATAAGTCTCCCATTTCCCATATTAGTTTTCTGTAAATTAGTAGTGTGCTTTCTCCTTGTGTACACTCTGCTCTCACTTGAAGATGCCTGCTGATTACATTTGCAGCAATAACTACACAGCGTGCCTTCAATGCTAGACACTTTTCTTTACAAATTATTTTATTGAGATATAATTGACATATAACATTGTGTAAGTTTGAGATGTATATTATTCTTTTATTGGAATAAGAGTTAGCCTTGTATGTATTCATTAAAACATTATTTTTAATAGCAAGATCACAGAAATAACAAAAAATCTTACAATAAGAGGTAATTTAAATACATAATGGTAGATCTATAGTCTAGCATACTGTGTAGACAATAAGATTATATTATAAAAATAGTAATTGACATAGAATAAAATTAACATTAAGTGAAAAAATAGACTATGAAATTATGTGTGAGCTGTGTGCGTCTCTGTGTTTGTGTGTGTGTGTGTGTGTGTGTGTGCGTGCATGCACAGATGTGTGCAGTACTGGCAATTTTTTCTTGATGTTTTTCCAAATTTTCTGCACACTTGAATGCTGCAGGCAAGTTGGGTACTACCAAGAGCGGTGAAACTCTGAGAACACAGAAAAAAATTTAAATCAAGGTTTCCTTTAGTCAGTAAACTCTGAATAAGGCAAAAGACAGAGTATTGGAAAGTGACTCTGGGAATATGCTGTTTTTCAAATGCAAAGGGGAGGAGATGGTGTCTATTGGTGGTGAGGACTTAAGGCCCACCAAAAAAGATGAGATTCCATTAAAGAAGCAGTGCAGAGCATCTCTTGATTTCTGAATAACAGGCATATTTATGGGAGTGGTGTTGGAGGAGAATTATTCTATCCATAGCAGGATAGCTTGGGTTGTAGGCAGGGAGACCTGCCAGGAGACTCTCAGTTTGCATATTTGACCTGAGGTAATGAGAACTTGCATTAAGCTTCTGGCAATAAAACTAGAAAGGAAGAATCAGATGGATCTGAGAGATGTTACCAAGGAAGAATCAGAGCTAGAGATTCAAATTTGCCTAAATATATGTCAGGTGTTAGTGGAAACCATGTAAAATGACACTTTCCAAGGAAATGGATGTTAAGAGAAAATAGCTGAGGACTGACTGAGTCTTCAGGAATTCCAACAGTTAATGGGAGGAGAAAAGAAAAGGAGCCAGCGAAGGAGACAGAGAATGATGGGTTACAGAAATAAGAGGACAAAGTTGAGAACACAATGCCATGAGAGCTGATGGCAGGATGGTTACAGGAAGGGGTAGGTGGTTGATTGTATCAAATTCATCCTTGAGGTCAAAGATGCAAACAGAGCAGAAACCCTTGAATTTAGCCCAGAGGTTTGTTACTGAACTTACTTACAGAGAACAGTTTTGGCAGAAAGTTCTGGACTCTAGAAGGTTCCAGAGAAGAGAGAGTTGGAGAAATATAAGCAGCCCAGAGTGATATGTTAGGACTAAGAAGGACAAGGTCAAACTTTGTCATTCTAGGTCTGCTACTTAACCACTTTAACTTGTCTCCTCTTTTGAAAACGGGAATAATTGCACTAGCTCACAAGCCATTGAAACTACAAGTTTAAATGATTATTTTGATGCTACAGTGACAGGGTTTCTTTATCCACACGCCTTCCCCCCAAAATCTGTGGGCATGTTTTAACTAACACATGGAGAGCAGTCTTTTAGCTTAACAGTCCTATTCCTAGGTTGGTAGTGCTTTGAGAATGTCCTGTCTGTGTCCTCTGGCGTTTGTAATGCCAAGTCATTTTAACAATCCTTTCTTGAGCTCCTCCTATGTGAGGACATTGAGGCAAGGTGATTAGGAGGGAGCCAGTGGTCAGGGTGATGTGGAATGTCTCTGAGACCTATGTAAAAGCTGTTAAGTAAGAAAGGCTCTGTTTGAGACTGTGGATATAGCTTGTGCCAACCAAACATCCCAGCAAGATAAGGCTGTAGCCCCCGAGAAGATTGGTAGGTGGGGGCATCAGAAAACTTCCTTTTTAAACCATGGCACCTGCAAGGGTCCAATGACCCTTGGACTTCATGGTCTGAAACAGTCAGCTTGATTTTCAAGGTGTGCACAATGGTGGATATTTTTCTTTTCTTTTTAAAAAAGATTATTTATTTATTTAGTTTTAGAAAGAGAAGGGAAAGGAAGGAGAGAAACATCAATGTGTGGTTGCCTCACATGTGCCCCCAGCCCCACACTAGGGACCTGGCTCGCAACCCAGGCATGTGCCCTTGTTAATGAATGAACCCATGGGGGCCCAAGATACTGTTACCGAAACAAGACCCCTCCCCTGGTGTCTTTCTGTTCTAGGTTCATCTTGCCTTCTACCAGCTAGGAACTGTGGCTCTCAGTGCCAGAGTTTGGTAAAAAGGAAAGGAATTATTTATTCAAAAGTTACATAGGTTTAGAATGATCGCAGAATGTTACCGTTAAAAATCCCAAAGTCCCTTAAAACACCCACAAATGCACACAGCCTTGCCTTCCACTCTTTGCCCAACCAGGCCAGTTGAGGGTACCATATCTCAGGAAAAAGAAATAGAAGTCTGTAGCTCTGCTAGGCTCCTGGTTCCTCCCAGAAATCTGTGCTCAGCTGGGCAGGTCTCCCTCAGTCCTCAGCAGTGTCAGCTGTAATGCTGCGACCTCCAGTTCTTAATCCAAAACCACATGGCACTTCCTCATGGCTCGCCAGTGAGAGTCCTTTCACCCCTCTCCTTCCCGCATGGTCTCACATTGTACTCCCACATAGTCCTGCATTGTCCTGCATTCTTTCAAACCACTGAGAGAGCTGTCATGGCCGATACATCCTGATTTCCTGCTTCCTAAGCCTCGTAGTCAAGGGAACACCCTCTCCACTCCCAAAACTGTGTGGTTAGCCATCGCATGACTACCTAGCCTAGGTTTAAATCCTGGTGCAGATCTTCCTCTGTAATCCCATTTCTGATTCCTCCCACAATTGGCTACACCTGCCATCACTTCCGCAGTTTCTGCCTTTCTTGGCTGCTATAGTTAGTCTGGGCAGGTGCGTGGCTCTGGGCCGCAGAGCAAACCATCCCCAAGCTCTCACACGAGCACTGTAAAGGGAGCTGCCTCCCAGCTACATCACTGGTCTAAGTCACTCCCATCTCCCTAGCTAGACTTGTTAATATGCAAAATAACCCTTTTTACATATGGATATAAAGATTAGTCTGCTGTTGTTGATACACAAAGTAACTCTCAGTGGCCCTACTCCATGTGTCCCATCCCACAGCTAGACTTGTGGGTGTGGGGCTGTCCCATATTCCCCAACACCTCAAGTTCTGGACTCCATTATAAATCCCACCTTTGGGAGGCCCTGGCTATACCCTGTTACACCCTGACTGGGAATTTTTGGTTCACAGGCCACAATACACTGAGCCACACCGGCCATGGCTGTTTTTCTTTCACTCTTTCTATTCTCACTTGGCAACCCCTTATAACCAGATCTGACCAGAGCCACCTCATTTTTTTCTGCTTACTGGCTACAAATCAATGCTTTGAGGATTTTTCCCCTGTGAAGCCAAATCTGTTTCCAGTTTGATATACTGTGGATTGACCTTTGTCTTAGAGCCTTATTTCCCCTTAAAAGAAGATTCCCTCTGAGGAAAAAATGGCTGCCTTACAAGCCAGCAGAGCCTACACCCATCACCAAGTCCTGGAGATGCATAGAGCTGGGTGCTGGCCTAACTGGATGGGAGTGTGGGGCTAAGTATATTTTCTAGAACTGGTACTTTTCAGACCCTAAGACATGTAGCGAGTGTAGTCAAAGGGCCCTTTTAGTGTTCCTACTTTTTTTTTAAATTTATTTATTTTTATTGATTATGCTATCATAGTTCTCCCATTTCCCCCTTCATTCCCCTCCACCCTGCACACCCCCTCCCACCCACACTCCCCCCGCTTTAGTTCTTGTCCATGTATCATAAGTTCTTTAGCTTCTACATTTCCCACACTACTCTTGCCCTCTCCCTGTCTATTTTCTCCCCACCGTCTATGCTACTTATTATCTGTACCTTCTCCCCACCCTCTCCTCCCACTCCCCTGTTGCTAACCTTCCATTTCTGTGGCTCTGCTCCTGTTTTAGGTGACCTCTTAGTCTGCTTTTGTTTTTGGTGTGGATGTTAATAACTGTGAATTTGCTGTCCTTTTACTGTTCATATTTTTATCTTCTTTTTCTTAGGTAAGTCCCTTTAACATTTCATAAGTAAGGGCTTGGTGATGATGAACTCCTTGAACTTGATCTTATCTGAGAAGCACCTTATCTGCCCATCCATTCTGAATGAAAGTTTTGCTGGATAGAGCAGTCTTGGATGTAGGTCCTTGTGTTTCATGACTTGGAATATTTCTTTCCAGT
>PVKM010008751.1:28377-38416 GCA_004027735.1 Carollia perspicillata
CCTTCATTTTAATCTTGGCTAATGTAACTATGATGTGCCTTGGTGTGTTCCTCCTTGGATCCAACTTCTTTGGGACTCTCTGAGCTTCCTGGACTTCCTGGAAGTCTATTTCCTTTGCCAGATTGGGGAAGTTCTCCTTTACTATTTGTTCAGATAAGTTTTCCACTTGTTGCTCTTCCTCTTCCCCTTCTGGTACTCCAATAATTCAGATGTTGGAACGTTTAAAGATGTCCTGGAGGTTCCTAAGCTTCTCCTCATTTTTTTTGAATTCTTGTTTCTTCTTTCTTTTCTGCTTGGTTGTTTGTTTCCTCCTTCTGGTCCACTCCATTGATTTGAGTCCCAGTTTTCTTCCCATCACTACTGGTTCTCTGTGCATTTTCCATCATTCCACTTATGAACGCCTTCATTTTTTCATCTAATTTGCGACCAAAATCAACCAATTCTGTGAGCATCCTGATTAACAGTGCTTTGAACTGTGCATCTGATAGGTCGGCTATCTCTTGCTTGCTCAAAAGTATTGGCTCTGGGACTCTGAGCTTTTCTTCTGTTTGAGTCATTTTTGGTCAGGTGGCGCCTGTTGCGTATGAGGGGCGGAGCCGTAGGTGTTCACTAACGCGGGGCAACCTAGTCGCCAAGTTGTGACGCTGTCTGTGGGGGCGGGGTCAGAGAGGGAACAGTGGTGCCCGTTCCACACTCTCTCGAGTTTGTGTCCCCTCTGCTGCCTCCCACAAGCAAACTGGGGCCCCCTGGCCCAGGTTCCCAGGTGGGAGGGCCTATGCATACTCCGGGACCTTGCGGGTCTCCCCGGAAACCTCTCCTGTGAGGCTGGGAGCCTCTCCGGGCACCTTTTCAATTGGAGTTTTTAGGCTTTATTTCCTGTCGCTGGGGCCCTGCACTGTGCGGTCTGTCTCACTGCCCACTCTTGCCTAGTTTATCTGCACGCGAATGTGTGTCCAAGGTTGGCCAACTGCCCTGCGTGCCTTGAGTGCTCTGCTCGTCTCCTCCCGTCTCCTCTCCCTGTCTGGGGTCTGCAAGCTCAACGCCACCTACGCTGCCCGGCGCTCCCGAGCCTGGCAGCCTCCACGTTTTCCTGCCGCTTTCCCTCTCTGCCGGCTGCGGACTCTGCCCCTCTTACCGGTCAGGTTGAATGGTTGTCGACTTCCATATTTCAATTTTCTGTGTTCTGGTTGTGTTATTGTTTATAAATATTTGTTGTCCTTAATCTTGGTTGTGAGAGGAGGTACAGTGTTTCCACCTACGCCTCCATCTTGGCCGGAAGTAGTGTTCCTACTTTTTTTTTAATGGAAGAACTTGGTTTCCTTTCTGGGAAGATGGTTTACGTTGGAAAAATGGGATCACATCATGGATGGTGCACTCACAAGCTAAGATATATGGGCAGCTCCAAAAATGTGACAGGAGATCAGAGCAGGGGTACTTCCAAGGAGGTTGGTACATTATCAAAAACCTGTTGGGAAGAGCTGGGAGTACTATTCTGCTTTCCTCTTCTTGCAAATACCTGCTCATTCAGTCACAGAATTTGGTCTGAGTATCTTTTCAATAAGATGTTCTGCTCTGCTGAGGGAAAGATTGGGAGCTAAACAATTGGGCTAAGGTCCTTGTCTATGAGAGTAATTGCCATGAGGACAAGCGGTCCAAGCTAATGCTTTACTGAAGAGCAGAACTAACCCCCGCACAAGGCCTGCCTTGAGGGGACAGATGCTGTATGTGGGCCAGCGCGGCCTGCTGGGACATTGGCCACAGCTTGGAAAGAATTCTCTTCTGAAGCCCAGGGTCCAAGCTTGGCCCCAGCTAGGTACTCTGACAGCCTCTGCTGTCTGGAGCCTCCTCCAAGAACCCCCCTCTGCCTCCTCCCCCTCTCTCCCAAATTCACCTCCTCCCTATCCCCTTCTCTTTCCCCCACCAGCTGTCCCTTTTCCCCTGAGTTGTGAGACAGCCTGAGGAGGGGGCATGGTGGGGAAGGGGAGGAGGGGCAGGGATGCATGGATAAGGAGGCCTGGGCATCTGGTACCCCCAGCTACTGAGTAGCCAGCCTGATAGCTGGGTGTGGTCGCCATCTCTTACTTCCTTCTTCTCGCCTAGGGGTAAGGTTAGCAGCATCCTGTAGCTGCCCTGTCACTCCCTGACAACCAGGAACTGCAGTGAGAGTCAGTGGCTGCGAACCCTCCTGAGTCGCCTGCTGCTGGAACTGTATCACTGGGGCAATGCCTATAGCCTGGGTGCTGGCACCAGACACAACATGGGGTTGGGGGTCATTCCTGACCCCTTCCTGTGGGCCACGAGGTGACTAGCATCAAGGGTGACAATGCCTATGTCTACATTCTGCTCACCATGATCTTCTCCCGTCAGGCCGGAGGCCTCATCTTGGCCTACACCTGCTCTCACAAGCTCGTGGAGGCCAAGGATGAGCCATCCCAACCCTCCCACGAACACCAGTGGGCTGCGGGAGGCACCCTGGCCATCGCTGCCAAGACCGCCACAGAACTACTGGCTGAAGGCTGTTGCCAGCTCACAATCGGGGGGCTGCCCACCCTTGCCCAGGGCACCCAGGGGGTCTAGAACCACATCATCAGCTTGCTGGCACCTTGGTCACCTCCCTTATCTCTGGGCATGGTCCCTGCCTTTTCCTTTCCTCCCCTTCCAGGGTTCTCCTCACCTGAGACCCAGACAGTGATAAGAGGCCTGGAGACCTTGTCTGGAAGGAGCACCACCCTACCCACTCCCAATCAGTTTCTCCCTCTTCTCCCTCCTCTTCCTCATGCCTCCACCTCCTTCCCCCACACAACTGCAATAAGCTGCTTCTTCTCTCTTGTCTTCAGATAGTCCACACTCCAGCTCTTTGGGGACTGAATCCAACACGTCCAACACTTGGCATTGTAATGGAGCAGTGAAGTCTATCAGAACTCTGGGCTAACTGGCAGCTGCTCCAAGGGCTCACTCTGCCTAGACAATGGACTTGCCATCACTGCCAGGATTGTTGCAGCAGCTCCAGCTTTCTGTTACCTTAGGAACGGAGACAGAGAAAATGAAGGGACCACACACATTATTTCCTTGCCTCCCTCCCTCTTTCAGCAGGGAGCTACCAGAACACTAGGACCAGCCTATGGGACAGAATGGACATAATGGGGACTCAATGGAGAGAGAGGCACAACGTGGAAGGGAAGACCTATGACCCAACTGTATGGTTTTCTTGCACCCAGTTGTCACCCCAAAGGTAACTTGCTTGATTTTTAGTAGCTTTGCCATCTATCCTCTGCCATGAGCAATCATTGGTGTGTGCATCACCCTAATACTTATAAATGCTTCTCATCTATTGATTCAGTTGTTATGGCAGCTATCTGGTTAATCTATAGAACACAAAGCTCAGATGTCTCCTGGTCTGTAACCTGGGAAATGTTAGAGGCAGATAATAAGAGTTGTTTAAACAATAACCTAAGACTCTTCTCTCAAAGATCCCAGCCTTGAGACCCAGTACTATACAGAGGAGGATTTTTAAATTTGTTTTGGAAATGATGTTTAGATTTGGGGGTTGGATTTTGGTGATATTTACATCTACATATCCAGTTCCAATAAAATAGATCTGATTGTAGGTGAAGAAGAGGTTTATATGGCCAAATGGGTTATTTTAAAAAGTGTTTTAAAAGTTACAATGATTTTATTACTTCTTTTTCCTTAATTCTGAAGCACTTCCGGATTTCACAATGCTAACTAAGGATTTCTCACTTTCCTTTTTCTGTTTTTCAGGATACACTTGAAAAAAAAGTTCTCATGACTATCATAGGTACTATCAAAGTTGATTTTTAGAGCACTTCTGTAACTCTCCCCAAAAAGTGGCTTATTAAAAGAGAAAAAGGCACCAAAATAGTATAAATCTTAGTAGAGGGATGGTGCTTGAATTAAGCAATCTTTAGCAATGATAAGTAAAGTTAGAGGTGTATGTATATTGATTGATTATCCTTGCCTCAAGGTCATCAGAAACTTGCCTGCTTAGGGCTTAAATGCTTGTACCTGGTGATTGCTGTTTGGGCTTCATGAAACACAAAATCACCTCTTAGCACTAAGCCAGCTTGCTTAAATACTGCTGATTTCTCAGTAATAGCAGGGCAAATATATTATGGGTCACTTTAATGCATTGATAATACACAAATCTCATCCAAGGCATTGATTTTGACTTTGTACACATCTGGTATTTTACTGGAGCTATTAGTAAGTTAAATGAACTCACTTTCATTCCCAGGATCGACTCCTTGAAGATATACTGGCTTTGCTCCATTGGCTCCTCTCCAGTCCCAGTTTCAGCCTTTAGATAGTCCCCTGCCCTTGTAAGTGGGGACCAAGGATTGGGCAGCAGTCCCAGACAATGATGGGAAGAGAGGGAATGCTGTGAAACTATCTCCAGAAAGTCAGGGAGGCCTGAGTAGGATGTGGAGGGAGGGCACAGATATTTAGCCATGCTGGGTGCATTGTGGGGGGCCATTCCCCAGCAATGTATTTCAAGCACAACAGTGTCCCTCATTTATCTGGCATAATGGGAGACAGATAATTACAGCAGTGTTGTATTTCAGGTACAACTATGTTTCTTGTTTATCTGTCATAATTGGAGACACAAGGTTGTTTTATTAATGAAGTACCATTATTTCAAAGACATGTAAAAATGTATTGAAGGAGGGAAGAGAAGAAGGAAAGAAGGAACAGAGGAAGGGAGGAAGGAAGGAAGGAAGAGAGGAAGGAAGGAAAGAAGGAAGCAAGCTGGTAGCAGTTGGGACAATGCCATAAAAAACATTAATGTGCCAGCTGTGGAAAACAAATATCCCAGGTGTGCAATAAAAAATATTCCTGTTTTTAAAAATATTTCAGGCTTTTAATGATGATTAGATTACTCATTAAGAGCATGTAGCAAGAGCCCTGGCTGTTGTGGCTCAGTGGATTGAATGATGTCCTGTGAACCAAAGGGTCACTGGTTTAATTCCCAGTCTGGGGCACATGCTTGGGTTGCAGGCCAGGTCCACAGTAGGTGGCATGCAAGAGGCAACCACACATTGATGTTTCTCTCCCTCTCTTTCTCCCTTCTCCTTTCTCTAAAAATAAACAAATAAAATATTTTTTAAAATTTCCTTTAAAAAAAAAAGAACATGTAGCAAGAATAGCTGCAGAATTCTCCCAGTGAAAAAAAGTAAACTAGCCTGGGAAGAATGATTTCCTTTATTGCCGGTTGCTTTCTTCACACACATTCAGTGTTTGTAACTGTGATGAAGTTTCCCAGAAGTCTGGACACTCTACCACCCAGTGTGGGTGTCAACAGCATTGAAGTGATCATATTGTATCAGCAAAAGATAATGAGAAGAAAGAAAAACTAGGTGTTTGGCCACCCCCTAGTTTTGATAATGCATTCCTGCACAAACTGGAAAAATGTTGGCCTTCTTCTCAATGTGATTCTAATAAATTAAGAGTAATTCTTTTTTCAACCCATGCAGAAGTCTATTTCTCCTTTCTGTGTAAGCAGATCCTGTTTCATTTCAGGTTCAGATTTTTTGCTCCACACTGATAATGAAGAAGAAGACCCACATTTCTTTTCTTGTAACCTGAGGGTCTCAACAAAGCAAGACTAGAAGATATTTTGAGTTCCAATGTCTGGAAGTACTGATAGTCAGTGGGAAAAAAACATGAAAGTTTTTCTTCCATTACAGATATAATTCTGTGTTGCTGATTAACTCTTCTAGAGGGACATAAATAGGATCTTTTAATTTGTTTGTATTTATCATCTTTGTTCCAGTTTGCCAACTATTTTAGAAACCGAAGATCTGCACATGATTTGTATCAACAAACACATGTTTTCCAAACAGTCTTGCCTAAAGGCTAAAGCAAATGTGCCATGCTGTTGGACAAAGCATAGGATCAGAAGTAGGACAAACAGGGGTCCAGCACTAGCTTTGCTAATTAATGAGCTTTGTTTTCAGAGTGAACTGCTTAACCTCTCTGGGCCCATCTCTACAGTGGTGTGGATTTGAGGATCAAGTGAGATAACATATGAGAAAGGTGTAGGGGAAGTACAGCAGCTATAAAAGCATAAGGTGTTCTGTTTATATTTTCATTTTCCTTCTTTCGGGGAGTGTCCTTGGGCCATTGTGTGGGGGAAGAGGGAAAGAGAAAATTTCTCACTACATAAAGTTTACTTTCATTGCTTAAGGAAGAGGATTGCAGAGATTTAGCCACTAGTTCCCAAATTTCTGAGTCTATTTCCCTTATTCTCAGAATTTTGGATGACCAAGAATCTGTACATAACGGTCTCACCATTTTATTCTACTCCCCTGTACCTATATGCTCATGGTGCCTTGAACAAATTATGACAATAGTACTGTATTTTCAGGGCTCCACTAGGACAGAAGTTTCAACTATGAAGACACAGGTCAGTGACTGATAGAGGATATAAGACAAGAGAATGAATAGAAAGAGTAATGGACTGTGGGCTTAGAAGGGAAGTAGGGGGTAGAGCACTCTAGAATGTTCCGTGAAGGTCAAGGAGCATGATTGAGGGCCACCAAGGGTGAATAGGTTAGATTGGTCAATAGTCAACCTTAAATGAACTTGAACCACCCATCAAAATGGCTTTAAGAAAAGAGATTGGATGGGAAGTCAGTTTTCAGCCCTTTTTGTTACTTGGCACAACATACAGCCTATCCAGGAAGACAAATAATGTGATTAACGCAACTCTTGTTTCTGTGTAAGATCTCAGAACATGGGATCAGGTTAGCCCATCAGTACCCCATCAGCTGAAATTTGAAGGAGGACAGGGTCTTGGTGGTTTTGGCTTCTTCCTCTGAAAAGAGTGCAGACAGGGAGATATCACAGATATATAAATATAAATATAAATGTAAATATAAATATAAATATAAATATATATATATTTAAATTGTGGTAAATATACACAGTGTAAAATTTACCATCTTAGCCATTTTTAAAATGTATAGTTTAGTGGTGTTAAGTACATTCAGGTTATGGTGCCATGGTGCCCTTTTAAATCACAGAAAAAGGCAAGCATTAAATTACTTTATATAGAATCAGCAGGGCTTCAGATGAATCTGAATCATTGCTTCAGATGAATCCCCCTCTGGGGTATTCATATTTATACTACATCACTCAGGACAATCTAAAGGTGAAATCCAAGAAAGGAAGCTCTAGTTGTAGATTTCATGGTATCTGGAAAGAGAGATATCTTGAAATGTTTATGTGTTGGAGTGTACTGTACTTCTCACAGCCCCTCAGATCACCTCCTATTCTTATTTCCAACTGCTCTTAGAACTCTGGAGAGGAAACACCTCAAGTCCCTGGAAAAACACGGGTTCTTCTTCCCTTGGCTCTTTATAGGATCTATCGATAGATGTGATTTGGTAGGAGATACAGCTCCATCAGGCTTGGAAAAAAAGAATGCAGACAATGGGTATGTTAATCTTGCTCTTCTGGCGGGACTACTCCTCTGGAGGCACTGTGATGAGGACCAGACCTTGGTAAAACTATGAGATTGGTATTTATCTCATTTCCCTGCTCTGTGTTTTAAGCTTCCCACTGACATTCCCAGTCCTCCAAAACTGTTCCTTTCTCATTGTCAGAGTCTAATGATCTTATTCATTTGCATTTGATCTGCTATTCATTCTAGTGATGATCCAAGAAATGCATCTTTTTTTTAACTTTTTTATTGTTCAAGAACAGTTGTCTCCATTTCCCCTCCACCAATCCCCCTACCCCAGCTATTCCCACTTCCCACCCCAGATCCCACCACCCTTGGTTTTGTCCATGTGTCCTTTTATAGATGTTCTTAAAAGCCTTTCCCCCTCCCCTCCATTATCTCCTCTCATCTCCCCTCTTGTTACTGTCAGTTTGTTCTGAATTTCAGTGTCTCTGGTTATATTTTGCTTGCTTGTTTGTTTTGTTGATTAGGTTCCACTTATAGGTGAGATCATATAGCATTTGTCTTTTAACACCTGGCTAGTTTCACGTAGCATAATGCTCTCCAGTTCCATCCATGCTGTTGCAAAAGGTAGGAGTTCCTTCTTACTTTTGGCTGCATAGTGTTCCACCATGTAAATGTACCACAGTTTTTTGATCCACTCATTTACTGATGGGCACTTAGGTTACTTCCAGCACTTGGCTATTGTAAATTGTGCTGCTATGAACATTGGGGTGCATAGGTTCTTTTGAATTGGTGTTCAGGTTTCTTAGGGTATAGTCCTAGCAGTGGAATTGCCAGGTCAAAAGGCAGTTCTATTTTTAGTTTTCTGAGGAAATTCCATACTGTTCTCCACAGTGGCTACACCAGTCTGCCAAGGAATGCATCTTTAATGGTGCATCTTTTCTTCTCATGATTAACATCTCAGTTCAAATGCCACTTCCCCAAATGCCTTCCTTGACCATCTTAGTTGCTCATTTCTGTCTTCCCCCATCCTATTCTCGATCTCATTACCTTATTTTAACTTCAAAGCAGAAGTTAAAAGTGTCCAAAAATATCATGTTTGTTTACTTACTGGTTTATTGTCAGTCTTTCCTATCTAGGCTGTAAGTTCCATAAAGGCAGAAATTCTTAGGTCAATTAAAAATTTTCATAATTTATTTTTATAACATATTTGAGTTATACTTAATGTAAGAAAGTGCACACAAAGGACTTCTGGCCAAGATGGAGGTGTAGGTAGATACACCTTGCCCCCTCCCACAACCAAAAGAAGGACAACAACAAATTTAAAAACAAAAAATAGCCAGAACTGCCAGAAAATTGAACTGTATGGAAGTCCAACAACCAAGATGCTAAAGAAGAAACATTCATCCAGACTGGAGGAGGGGTGGAGACATGCAGCTGGGGTGGACAGGACTCGTGGCAAGCCACCAGCTAGAGGACTGGGGTGGGCGAGGCAGCAACTGGCAGACCAGGCAGTCCCATATTTGCGTGAGGATAAATTGGGAGGAATAACTGCGGAGTGAGACAGAAGGCACAACTCAGGGTTTCAGCACAGGGAAATAAAGCCTCAAAACCTCTGACTATAAATACCTGTGGGGCTTGAGGCCCCAGCCTCACAGGAGAATTCTTTGGACAGACCCACAGGGTCCTAGAACATACACAAAACCACACACCTGGGAATCAGCCCTAGAAGGGCCCAATTTCCTTGTGGGTAGTGGAGTAAGTGACTGAAAGCCAGCCGAGAGCTAAGCAAGCAGCATTGTTTCCCCTCTGACCTCTCCCCCACATTCAGCGCCACAATGCAGCCAAGTGGGTTGCCTGGCCATGGTGAATACCTAAGGATCCACCCCTTACTGTGTAATGGGGACACCGAGACAAAAAAGAATGTCCCAAATGATAAAGCAGATCAGTTCTGACCAAGATGGAGGTTAGGTAGAAACAATCTGCTTCCTTGCACAACCAAAAGAAGGATAACAACCAATCTAAAAACAATAAACAACTAAAAGTACCAGAAAATCAAATTGCATGTAACTCTGACAACCAAGGAGTTAAAGAAACATTCACCCAGACTGGTAGGAGGAGGGGAGTTGGGCAACTGAGCAGACAGGATAGGCAGCATGGCAGTGGACTGCCTGGGTAAGGAAAGGCTGGTTGAATGGGAAAATAAAGACTCAAAGCTAGTTGTAAACTAATGCAGGGGATGCCACAACATGAGAAACTCCCAGTATCACATGAGATATTTTGTTGGAAAGTGGGGCTAGAGCATAGAAAGTGAGCCACATTGTTCCCTCTCTTACCCTTCCCCAACAGACAGCACCACAATGCAGAAAAAAGGGTTGCCTCACTTGAGTAAATACCTAAGGCCCCACCCCCTTACAACATAACAGGTGCACTGAGACAAAGAAATATGGCCATAATGGAAGAAAATATCAAAACTCCAGAAAAAGAACTAAGCAACAAGGAGACAGCCAAACTATCTGATGAAGAGTTCAAAACACTGGTAATCGGCCCTCGCTGGTGTAGCTCAGTGGATTGAGTGCAGGCATTCGAACCAGAGGATCACGGTTCAAGTCC
>PVKM010008752.1:0-24495 GCA_004027735.1 Carollia perspicillata
GGGGGGAGACAGAAAATGGTACTTGAACAAAAATTAATAATGCTGCCCTGGCTGGTGTAGCTCAGTGGATTGAGTATGGGCCAGTGAAGCAAAAGGTCACTGGTTCAATTCCCAGTCAGGGCACATGCCTGGGTTGTAGGCCAGGTCCCCAGTAGGGGACACATGAGAGGCAACCACAAATTGATGTTTTTCTCCTATCCTCTCTCCTCCCCTTCCCCTCTCTCTAAAATACATACATACATACATACATACATACATACATACATACATACATACAGTTTTAAAATATTGATTATTAAAAAAATAAATAAAGCCCAAGACTGGATGGTTTTATAGGAGAATTTCACAAATCATTTGAGGAATAGCTAACCCCTATTGTTCACATTATTTTCTAAAAACTCCAAAAGGAGGGAAGACTCCCAAACTCTTTTTATGAAGCCAGCATCTTCCTAATTCATAAACCAGATAATGACATAATGAGGAAAGAAAACTACAAGTCACTATTGCTGATGCACATAGACACCATATTCCTCAACAATATATTGGCAAACCGCATCCAGCAATACATTAAAAAGATCATACTCCATGATCAACTGGGATTCACCCCAGGGATTCTAGGATGGTACAATATTTGCAAATCAATAAACACAATACATCCCATTAAAAAAGAAAGAAAAAAATCATTTGCTCATATCAGAAATGCAGAAAAGGCATTTTTATGGTATAGAACCAATTTATGATTACAGCAGTCAGCAAAGTGGGAATAGAGGGAGCATTCCTCAACCTCATAAAGGCTATATGCAAGAGACCTACAACCAACATCATACTCAATGGAAAAAAACTAAAAATTTTCCCACTAAGATCAGGAGTGAGACAAGGATGTCCAGTTTCATCACCACTATTCAATGTAGTATTGGAAGTCCTAGCCACAGCATTCAGACAAGAAGAAGAAATAAAATGCATCCAAATTGGAAAGGAGGAAACAAACCTGTCATTGCTTACAGATGACATGATAGTGTACCTAGAAAACCCTATAGACTCCACTGAAAAGCTACTCAATCTGATAAGTGAGTTGACAGAACAGCAGGATACAAACTCAATATTCAGAAATAGAAGGCATTTTTTGTACACTAACAATGAAATATCAAAAACTGAAATCAGAAAATAAAACTCATTTGCTATAGCAACAGGAAAATTAAAATACATAGGAATAAACCTAACCAAGGAGGTAAAAGACATGTACTCAGAAAACTACACAACGCTGAAGAAAGAAATTAAGGAAGACACAAACAAATAGAAGTTTATTCAAGTTCATGGATTGGAAGAATTAACATCATCAACATTTCCATACTATCCAAAGCAATTTATAGTTTCAGCACAATGCTTATTAAACTACCAATTACATACTTCATAGATATAGAACAGACACTTCAAAACTTTATAGGGAACCATAAATGACCCCAAACAGCTGCAGTAATTTTGAGAAAGAAGAACAACATAGGTGGGATTCCCATACCTGACATCAAACTATGTTACAAGATGGCTGTGGTATTCAAAACAGTCTGATACTGGCATAAAAACAGACACATAGATTAATGGAACAGAACAGAGAACTCAGAGGTAAACTAAAGTCTCTATGGTCAATTAATATTCAACAAAGGGGGCAGAAACATAAAATGGAGTAAAAGTAGCTTCTTCAATAAATGGTGTAGGGACATCTGGAAAGCTACATGCAAAAAAAATGAAAAGAAAAGAAAGAAACTTGACCACCATCTTACAACATACACAAAGATAAACTCAAGATATATAAAAGGCTTAAATGTAAATTGTGATACCATAAAAGTCTGAGAGAAGAAGATAGGCAGGAAAATCTCAGATATTACATGCAGCAATATGTTCACTTATATATATCCTAGAACAATAGACATAAAGGAAATAATAAAATAATGGGACTTCATCAAAATTAAAATCTTATGCACGGCTAAAGAAAACATTAGTAAAATGTAAAGGGAACCAGCTGTATGGGAAAATATATTTGCCAATGCTATCTCAGACAAGGGTTTGACCTCCAGAATGAATAAACACCCATGACTCCACACCAGGAAGACAAACAATCCAATAAAAAATGGGCAAAAGACCTGAACCGACACTTCTCCAAAGAGGATATACAGAGGGTCCAGAGACACGTGAAGATATTCAATATCACTAGCTCTCTGAGAGATGGACATTAAAACCAAAATGAGTTACTACCACACACCATTGAGAATGGCCATCATAAACAAAGCAACAAACAACAAGTGTTGGAGAGGTTGTGGAGCAATGGGAACCCTAGTGCACTATTGGTGGGATTGCAGACTGGTGCAACCACTATGGAAAATAGTATGGAATTTCCTCAAAAACCTGAAAATGGAACTGCCTTTTGACCCAGCAATTTCACTGCTGGGATTATATCCTAATAACCCTGAAACAACAATCCAAAAGGACCTATGCACCTCAATGTCCATACCAGAACAATTTAAAATAGCTGAGAGCTGGTAGCAACCTAAGTGCCTATCAATATATGAATGGATCAAACAAACTATACTACATTTACAGAATGGAATGCTATGCTGCAGAAAGAAAGAAAGAGCTTCTACCCTTTGCAACAGCATGGATGGAATTTGAGAGTATTATGCTAAGTGAAATAAACAAGGCAGTGAAAGACAAATACCATATGAACTCACCTTTAACTGGAACCTAATCAACACAAGAAAAAAGCAAGCAAAATATAACCAGAGACATTGAAATTAAGAACAATCGGACAGTAACCAGAGGGGAGGTGTGATAGGATAATGGGAGAAAGAAGGGGAAGGGTCATCAAGGAACATGTATTAAAGACACATTGACAAAGCCAAGGTGGATAGGTTCAATGGTGAGAGGTCTGAATGGGTTTGTCTTGGGGCTGAGGGGGTGAAAATGGAAACAACTGTACTTGAACAAAAAGAAATAAATAAAAAGAATGAATGAAAGAAGAAATGTCTTCCTTTTGTGAAATGAAAGGAAGAAATGAAATAATTGCCAAATGAAATAATTCAATCGGTGAAAGAAAAATGCCATAAGATCTCACTTAAAAAAGAATCTAATGAACAAAATAATGAGCAAAATGGAATCAGAGACATAGAATCATAGAACAGACTGACAGCAATAAGAGAGAGGGTTGCAGAAGGTACTGATTGATAGAAGTTGAAGGGATTAGGTAAAGAACAGATGACCCCTGAGCAGGTGATATGAAAGACCAATGGACCTGGACAACAGTGTGGGGATAGAAAATGGAAATGGAGGGGGTGGGCTGAGTGGAGGGTGTAAAGAGGGGAAATTGGGACAACTGTAATAGCATAAACGATAAAATATTACAAAATAAACTAAGATCCAGGATATTAAAGTTTGACTTGTTACTTTTTTAAAACTGGGGTAACTGGATCCTTTAGTTTAATATTAGAGTGGATAACGTCAGTAGTTTTAACCAATGCATCTTGGTAATGTAAAATGCTACAAATTGGGGAAATTAAGTGTGAAATGCCTGTGGACTCTTTCTAATATCTTCACAACTTGTCTGTGAATCTAATATTATCCAAAAATTAAAAAATAATAATAAATGGATTATTTTCTTTGTTTTTTAAAGCATATTTTATCGATTTTACTATTAAAGTTGTCCCATTTTTTCTCCTATTTATCCTCCTCTGCCCTGCATCCCCATCCCACCAGCATTTCCCCCCACCTTAGTTCATGTCCATGGGTCATAGATATAAGTTATTTGTCTTCTCCATTTCCTATACTATTCTTAATCTCTCCATGTCTATTTTGTACCTACCATTTATGCTTCTTATTTCCTATACCTTTCCACCATTCTGTCTCCTCCATCGTCTCTACTAATAACCCTCCATGTGATCTCTATTGCTGTGGTTCTGCTCCTGTTTTAATTGTTTGCTTCATTTTTATTTTAGTTTTTTAGGTTCAGTTGTTGATACTTTTGAGTTTGTTGTCATTTTACTGTTCATAGTTTCTGATCTTCTTTTTCTGAGATAAGTCCCTTTAACATTTCATATAATAATGGCTCATTGGTGATGAAATCCTTTAACTTGACCTTATCTAGGAAGCACTTTATCTGCCCTTCGATTCTAAATGATAGCTTTGCTGGATAGAGTAATCTTGGATGTAGAGCCTTGCTTTTCATGACTTGGAATACTTCTTTCCAGCCCCTTCTTGTCTATAAGGCTTCTTTTGAGAAACCAGTTGATAGTCTTATGAGAACTTATTTATAGGTAACTGACTCCTTTTCTCTTGCTGTTTTTAGGATTTTATTCTTATCTTTAATCTTAGGTGATATAATTATGATGTACTTTGGTGTGTGCTTCCCTGGGTCCAGATTCGTTGGGATTCTCTGTTCTTCCTGGTCTCCTAGAAGTCTATTTCCTTTGTCAGATTGGGGAAATTCTCCTGCATTATTTGTTGAAATAAGTTTTCAATTTATTTCTCTTCCTCTTCTCCTTCTGGCACCACTATGACTTGGATGTTGAAACATTAAATTTGTCTGGGAGGTCCCTAAGCCTCTCCTTTTTTGAATTCTTATTTCTTCATTCAGTCCTGGTTGAATTTTTCTTTCTTCCTTCTGCTCTATACTTTTGATTTGAGTCCCAGTTCCCTTGTCTTCATTGTTGGTTCCCTGTATGTTTTTCTTTATTATAGTTTCCATAGCTGTGGAATGACCCATCCAGCAGAGTTCTCCATGTCACTGCAGATGAGAAATACTCATCCAGGACACAATCTATTTTTTTTCCAGTGGGGGATGGGGTGGTGATTTCCTCTAGTGGAGAATGCCCTGAGCCCTTTTCTGAAAAGGCTTTTATTGGGATAAGTAGGTGCAGGGATATACAGCATGCATGCATAGCTCATCAATGTTCAAAGGTTATAGTTATTTAAAAAAATGATATTATCTATAGATGACAGGTTCAAATCAAGGTCTGTTAGACATGCTGGAGCCAGAGGGTTGTTAAGGTATGTTTCTTAAGATAAGGAGTTTACTCCATATGCTTTGAACTTAAACATCTGGTGTAGACCACCAACAGAACTATGGCAAAGCAAAGCAAGCTTCAAAGGATACAATGTATATTCAGGCCTGATTTCCCACAGGAGCCCTCAGTGTTAGTATTGGGTGCTGCCTGCCACCTACATTCCTGGCTATCCAATCGAGACTTACAGGCAAGGCCTTGCTTGCATGGGGCTACAATCTCTGAAACCACACAAAATCCTGACACATAGCCTTCATGTTTTGCTCTATTTTGCAGCCATACTCAACCATTTCTTTGAGCATCCCGATCATTTGTGTTTTGACCTCTGCATCTGATAGGCTGGCTATCTCCTTATTGCTCAGTTCTTTTTCTGGAGTTTGAGCTGTTCTTTCATTTGGCCTATATATATTTGTCTCAGTATTCCTGTTACCTTGTAAGGGGTGGAGCCTTAGGTATTCACTAGTGTGGGGCAACCCATTTTGTTTCATTGTGGTATTGTGTGTGGGGGTGTGGTTAAAGAGGGAAAATGCAACTTGCTCAGTTGTTGGCCAGCTTTCAGTCACTTTTCCCAGTACCCACAATCAAATTGGGCCATTCTGATATTGGTTCCAAGATGGGTGGGTTTGTGTACATTCTAGGACCCTGTGGGTCTGACCTCCAGTGAACTCTCCTGTGAGGCTGGGAGTGTCTCCCACCTTCACAACCCCAAGTTTTTACAGCCGTAGATTTTGAGGTTTTCCTTTCCTGAGCTGAAACCCTGGGTTGTGTAGTTTGTTCTGTCCCACTCCTCAGCTGTTCCTCCCAGTTTATCTGCATACAAATTTGGGACTGTCAGCCACTGCCTCTCTCACCCCAGAATCCAGCTACTGCATTGTCATGTGTCCTCTCACTCCAGCTGCCCATCTCTGTCCCTCCTAGCAGTCTGAATGAATGTTTCTTCTTTAACTCCTTGTTTTGGACTTCCATACAGTTTGATTCTATGACAGTTATGGCAATTTTTTGTTTTTAAATCTGTTATTGTATTTCTTTTGGTTATGCAAAGGATCCTATGCCTCCATCTTCGCTGGAGGTCCTTCGATTTATGATTATTGAGTTTGTATCCCGCTGTTTTGCCAAATTCACTTATTATGTCAAGTAGTTTTTTCATGGAGTAACCACTATTTTTTAATAAATGTACTCCCATAGTCTTGTGAGAACTATGTAAGTTTTGCACATATCACTTAAATAATAAATAAATAATAAAGCATTTACACATTTTAGTCAATAAATATAATATATGCAACATAATTGACTTGGGATACAAATTTAACAACTTCTGTTTATTAAAACAGAATGCACAAAATAATAGAAGACACTTGCAATACAGAAAACTTACAAAAACTAGTATATAGAATATAAAAAGAACTATACATCAATAAGAATGAGATAGAAAAATAGAAAAATCAAGAAAATATTTGAAATGGAACTTTGAAAAGAGTAATTCAAATGACTACTAAACACATGAAAATGTTTTTGAACTAGTATTTATTAGTATATATTAAAACCACAATGAGGTATACATTGAAAATGTCAGTGAGTAAAGTTTTGTGTTTTCTTTTTTAGGATGCCTTTATTTGAAAGTACAAGAGTTACTGTCTTTCAGAATTGTTTTTTTCAGAAAGTAAAGTGGTAGTGCCTTTAATTATGGATGGTTGTAGCCTTCCTCAGTGCACACCAATGAGATGGAGTTTTTAAGCATACTTAATTGAAGGAAGAATCACTGAGCAGGTGATTGAGCTGTCCCCAAATAAAAACAATAAATATTTATTTATTTAACAAGTTTATTAATTTGCTATACATTGAGTTAAAAGCTTTAATTCATGTGCCATAAGTTCTGATTGAGGATTCTAAAAATGTATTTAACAACATTTTTTTTATGAGAGCATAGTACATAATAATTCAGGTGAATGTACACAGAATTGTTTATTATTTCTTGGATAAAAAGTACAACATCATTACTATATAGGAATGATTTATACCCCTGCTGAAGAATACTAGATTCAAATAATTTGCTCAGCTTACAAACTTGTGTTTGGCCATTAAATTTTACTTCAAAGTCTCCTCTTTCAAATTGACAGAATGTATGAGAAAGGTCTTCCTTCACGCTTGTATAACTTTTGCCATCAAAGCACTTTACCAGCTTTTATTCTATCACTGTATCTCTTTCTGACATTTGCCATGTCTTTCTCTATAGTGAGAACATAGCTTATAAATACTGTCCCTGAAATCCCATGTGTAAAGAGCACCTGGTTGTAAAAAAGGAATTCTAATAATTGATAACTTCCTGACATGATGACTGCCAGAAAGCTAATGCTAGAAGAAATGCTGAGTGCTGAGATCTTTTCAGACACAATATTTTAGTGAAAAAAGCCACAGGTGAATATCAGGAGACATAAGTTCTATATGTAGCTCCTACTCTTTGACAACTTGGAGAATTTATTATAACTATCTTACTTTCCAGATCTTAAACAGTGAAATAAAAATAATGTCAAGAGGCCTGATGCTGCCCTAGATTTTCCAATATAAAAAATCACAGGTTGGACTTGATTAGACTAGAAAACATACAAAGGACTATATATGTTTTAAATTATTTTAAAATTTGTAAGTTACAGTTTGTTGAAATGCATATTTTGGCTAGATGTAAAGGGAAATATTGCATTGTAAAAGGTTTTATAGAGGAAGAAGGAATTATTTCAGACCTTTATAAGAATAATATGCATTCTGCTTTACACAATAAGGAACCAAGTTAGTTTTTCTGAAATCTCCATTTGTTTTCTGCAACTAGGAAGATTTTTGGCCTTGGGCAAGTTGCTCAGCTCATCAATGAATAGTTTGTTCTAGATTATTATTAAGGTCTCTTCAGAGTTACTCAAAATCTCAAATATTTTAACTTAAATGTATGATAATGTTTCTAATTGGTATCTTTTATAAAATCACATGACTTTTTTTTGTAGAAAATGTGTCTGATAATACATGTAGTTATAGCTTGAAATTCTGTGGATGAATTTCACATATTCATTAAGACTCATAGCAGCAAACAGTGAATCCTCATTGGAATCACTGTATTATTCTAGGAACCATCATTCAGATAAAACACCTTTAAAAATGCAAACAATGCCATGCTAAGTAGAGATTCAGAAAATTAGTAGAAAGAAGGTTAATCTGAATACTTTATTTGAAATCAGTATCCAAATAGGTGAAGTAACAGACTGAGGGATTGAGAAATCAAGAAACTACCTATTGGCAATGGGCTACCATCTTGAATGTAGCCAAGATGAATAGTGACTCAAGATATTTTACCATCTGTTAGCTACTTTGTGGCCTATGAACAATGAGTTAGCAGTCTCACTTCAAACCCAAACAATTGAAAGTCCATCTTCCAAATAATGTCAATATGCTTGGCATAAATGGCACCCTTTTTGGCAAAAAAGAATTTCAAGGATCTAATGCACACGTATTCAACTTGTGGTTTCCTTCTGTACAACTTTCCCACAGACCCAAGAAAAATACATACATAGACCTTATCCAATGTTTCTTGTGTTTAGGGTACACATTTAAGGATACCACTGTATTTCTGGAAGTGCTCATCAGCAATATCTTTTTCTACATGAAACAAATTTTCTAAAGGATGTCAAAAGGAATGAAATATAAATCAAGAGAAATGGCAATAACATAAAAAGGATATCTGCAGTAGAACATAACTAGCTGGTCACATACAATCCTTATCTTGATAACTGCAAATAAGTTATACTTACTGGAAGTAGCAACATATTTCTTAAATTTTGCAAATTACTGTTTTTTTCTAAATTATTTTGTAGTTTAAATAAAGAGATAAATTGAGATTGATTCCTTTTGTAAAGATAATAATTTTGAAAGGTGAATAGTCAACTCCTGATTTTTCTATTTTTTAGTTAATATTTTATGTATAACTTTCATAAAGTAAGTCATATAGGCAACAAAAATTGGAAAATAAAAATGTATAATGTATTTCACATTCACATTTGCTGTAAGTAAATTCTTAATTATCTTCTCTGAACCTAGCTGTCATTGTCCAATACCATTAGAGTTCCTATACCAAACTATTTAGTGTGGTGATTAGTAGGACACCGGCTAGAGCCAAGAAAGAACTTTATATATATGCAATATTTTTTGGTTAAACATTTTTAAAAGGCTTCTCATATCCACCAGTCAATGCCTCTCTGTTTTCCACATTGACAGGAAAACAAATAAGGGAAGAGTAAGAAGATTGCCAATTGATTAGTTGATTAACAGTATTCTCAATAAAGATAAAAGAAAAAAAGAACTAATGCTCATCCTTTTTCTTGTTTCATCCTGTAATATTAATAATATAATGGGAAACATAATCTGAATGCCATATATATTTTATATTAAATTCATTTTATATTGAATTCTGAATACTGGTTTATTATATTCAATAATTGGACAAAAATCTAAAGGTAAGTAAGATTATGGTAGTTCATATACATAATATTATTTTATATACTACTTTTTCTGCTATTATTAAAGATTACTTAAGATAACTTATTCTTGAGTTTTCAGATACATGCATCATGTAAATCTATAGAAATGGAACAACAAAACTCTATAGGGGAACATTAATAGAAAGTTAAAAATATGAAGAGATGCAACATTTTTAGATGAAAAGACTTAATCTTATGGTTGTTAATTTTCTCCAGGGTAATCTTAGTAATTTAAACAATTCTAACCATATCTAATTTTACTTTCTAGCACTTTATAAAGTTAATGTATAAATATTCATGTTTTAATATCATATATAATTTATGTGAATATGTTATATAAATGAGATGAGAATCATAATATATAAAATTAGTGAGCAAGGTAGAAAAAGGCAGGACAGCTATAACTGAAGAACAATACATTAAAATGTGATATCAGCACTGGATATAATAAATGTTTTCATTTTTATAAAAAATGACATTTATGTTTCATTAAAGTAGTAGTCTACCACTCTTTTTTTTTTGGCTTTTAGCTTACCTGTTTGTGTTTTTTCTTCTCTCTGCTCTACCTAAATGACATATTCCATACATCATGTTAAAACCCTATTATTGATATGTTAAAAATAATCTCATGTTTTCATACTTATATACACATATACAAATACACACAAATGTGAAAAGGTTTGGATGTTGTTTTATAGACTATATTATACCATACATACTTACTGCATTTTATGTCATGGCAATGTCTTCAAGTAAATAGGTATAGTAACACTTAATTATTTTAAATGCTCACAAAAAGTTCCAACATGTAGAGAAACCACAAGTATATTCAATCATTTTCTTTTTGGTATGTATTCAATTTATTTTCAGGTTCATTGCACTACCAATAATGCTCTAATAAGTGTTCCATGACTTATATCCTTATTGCTGCTTCTATTTCTAAGGAAGAGGATCTTAGAATGCGATTAATTTTTAAAAGTTAGAATGCATTTCAATTTTCACAGATGCCAACAGAACTCCTTTATTATTTTTATTTTTTATTTTTTATTGTTGTTCAAGTTCAGTTGCCTCCATTTTCACCCCACCACTCCTTTAAAAAAAAATATTGTATTTTCCCATTACCATTTAACACCCTTCCCCCTTGCAATCATCACACTGATATCTACATCCATGAGTACATTTTCCTTTCTGCATGATTCCTCCACCACCTTACTTCCCCCTCCTGATAGCTGTCATCCTGCTCTCTATGAGTCTATCTCTATTTTTTTTTGTTAGTTTAGTTTGTTCATTAGATTTCACATGTAAGTGAAATCATGTGGTATTTGTCTTTATCTGACTGGCTCACTTCACTTACAATATTCCCCAGGTCTATATATGCTATCGCAAAGGGTAAAATATTCTTCTTTATATTCTTTTACAGCAGACTAGTATTCCATTGTCTAAATGTCCCATAGTTGTTTTAACCACTCATATACTGATGGAAAATTGTGTTGCTTCCATATTTTAGTGATTGCAAATAATGATGCAGTGAAGCAGGCAAGAGAAACAAAAGAAAAAAATTAACGAATGGGGCTACATCAAATTAAAAGTTTTTTTTTTCACAGTAAAGGAGACCATCAACAAAATAAAAAGATAACTCACAGAATTGGAGAACATATTCATCAATATGTCTGAGAAGGGGTTAATAACCAATATTTATTTTAAAAATTCCATAACTCAACAAAACATGCAATCCAATTAAAGAAATGGGCAAAGGACCTGGGCAGACACTTCTCCAAAGAGGACATACAGATGACCAATAGATATATGAAAGGATGCTCAATGTCACTAATCATCAGAGAAATGCAAATTAAAACAACAATGAGATACCACTTCAGACAAGTCACAATGGCTATCATCAATAAATCAACAAATTAGTGCTGGCCAGAATATGGAGAAAGGGGAACTCTTTTACAGTGTTGGTAGGAATGGAGGCCAGTGCAGCCACTGTGGAAAGCAGCATGGAGATACCTTAAAAATTAAAAATGGATCTGCCTTTTGACCCATCCATCCCACTTATGGGAATACACATGAAGGAATCAAAAACACTAATTTGAAAAAAAAAAAAAAACATAAGCAGCCCTGTGTTAGTTGCAGAACTCTTTTTCAAGCATGTGTAATCACTAATATATCTTCTTTCAACCTCTGAAAGTATCTTTTGCCCACATCCATGCTAGTAATGTGTTACTGCTTTTTATTTTATTATTTTTTTATTGTATTGCCTATTGAATGGGTAGAAAGTTAATCTCTTTGTAACTTGTATTTATCTGATTGTTAGTGAACTTGTACAACTTTTTTATGATTATTGACCATTTGGATTTGATATATTTGGTTCAAATTTTTGTCCATTTTCCTGATATTTTCCTTTAATTTATATAATGTTTGAAGCACATCTATTTATCTCCTGATATTACAAATATAAGTTTTTCACTAAAATTTAATATTATTTTCTTGATTTCATATATGCATTTTTGGTACAAATATTTTCAGTCATACAATTAAAGATCTTTAGACTTTCTCTTATAGCTTCAGGTCTCTCCTTTTAGATAAGATTTATTTTACACCCTAGATCAGGGGCCACCAACTTCTGGGCTGTGGACCAGTACCAGTCCGGGCCTGTTAGGAACCTGGATGCACAGCAGGAGGCAAGTTTGAAAGTAATGGTCTTGAATCATCCAGAAACAATTCCTCACCCCCGCCCATAGAAAAATTTTCTGCTACAAAACCAGTCCTTGGTACCAGAAAGGTTGGAGACCACTGTCTAGATTATAAAAGTAGGCAAGGAGATGCAATTCTAAGCTCTATTGTTTTACATTTTGGCTTTAAATAATTTTAGAATTTGTTTTTATATGGTATAAGATAGTCATCAGATATTATTTTCTTTAAAAAAACCAAAAAACCCAGTTTGAGTCAGACTTATTTATTAGTTTGAGCTGTCTTATAAACAATTTTTTAAAGTACCACTTTGTCATATATTAAATGTTCTGGGCAATGGGATCCATATCTGTGTTTCACTGATATCTTTGCCTATTCCCATACCAATACTACATTTACTTTATTAATGTACCTTTATACATCATTCTGATAAATGCCAAAGAAAGTCTTCTCTCACATTTCTTCCTTTTATGCTTTTTATGTTTATTTTTAGGTATTTTTGCTTACAAATAAAATTTAAAGTAACTTATTTAACTGTCAGAAATTTTAATCATAAATACATTGAACTTTATATTAAATTTTTGAGAAATAATACTTTGAAAATATTAAATATATTTTAGATTTCCAATGAAAATGTTTACATTTATTTCAAATTTGTTTTATGTTATTCAGTACATTTTTTATTGAAATAAAATTTAGATTATATAAAATACATTTTAGCTATTTTAAAGCACACAATTCAATAGTTTTTAGTACGTTCACACTATTGTACAAATATTGCCACTCTCTAAATCCAGAATATTTTATCACACCTAAAAGAAATGACATACTTCTTAATTCCCTCTTCCTACCACACTTTACAATCACTAAACTGTTTTCCATCTCAAAGGATTTGTTAATTCTGGACATATATAAAATACAATTATATATTATGTGACCAGTTGTGTCTGATTTCTTTATTTAGTGTAATGTTTTCAAAGTTTTATATGTGTACCATATGTCAGTAATTTTTTGCTTTTTATGGCTAAAATAGTTTATTGTGTATATATAGTACAGTTTGCTTATTAGTTCATTAGTTAGTAGGTGTTTTGGTTGTTTTCACACATTAGGTATTTTGAATAATATCTGTATGAAAACTAGTGTACAAGTATTTTTATGAGCCTATGTTTTCAATTCTCTTAGATAGAATTCCTAGGTCACATGGAGACAATATATTTAAATTTTTGAGAACCTAACAAAGCTTTCCTGAAATAGCTGCGCATTTCACATACCCACAAAAACCATACTAAACATCCAATACCTCCATGTACTTCTCAGAACTTGTCATTTTCTTTGTTTTATTAATTAATTAATTAATTAATTTTGTTACTGTTCAGTTACAGTTTTCTCATTTTTTCGTCATTGTTCTACCTTGCCCCATCCCCCCGCTACCACAGTCAATACCCTCATTGTTTGTGCCCATGAGTCCTCTATTCCCGTTCCTTGGCTTGCACATTCTCCTTCTTTCCCCCGTTATCTTCCTCCCTTCTGGTCACTGTCAGTTTGTTCTTTGTTTCAATGTCTCTGGTTAAATTTTACCCATTTGTTTGGTTTGTTGATCAGGTTCCACTTATAGGTGAGATCATGTGGCATTTGTGTATCACCACTTAGCTTATTTCAATTAGAATAATACTCTCTGGTTCCATCTATGCTGTTATGAAAGGTAGAAGTTCCTTCTTTCTTTCTGCTGTGTAACATTCCATTGTGTAAATGCACCATAGTTTTTTGATCCATTCATTTACTGGTAGGCACTGGGGCTGTTTCCAGCACTTGGCCTCTTGGCTATGGTAAATAATGCTGCTATGAGCATTGGGGTGCATAGTTTCTTGTGAATTGCTGTTTCAGGATTCTTCTGGTATAATCCTGAGTACAGGACTTTTACCGCCTTGGTAAAGTTTACTCCTAATTATTTTATTTTTATTATTGCTATGGTAAATTGAATTTTCCCCCTAATTTCTGTTTCTGATATTTTATTGTTTGTGTACAAAAACGTTTTCAATTTGTGAATATTAACTTTGTATCTCACCATTTTTCCAAATTCACTTATTAAGTCAACTAGTTTCAGGGATTTTTTTTGGTGAAGCCTATATGGTGAAGTATTCTCTATGTACACCATCATGTCACCTGTAAACTGTGACAGCTTTACTTCTTCCTCTCCAATGTGGATGTCTTTTTTTTTTTTTTTCTTGTCTGATCACCGTGCCAGAACTTCCAATAATATGTTGAATAGAAGTGGTAAAAGTGAATATACTTATCTTGTGTTTGCTATTAACTGGAAAGATTTAGATTTTTACCCATTGAGTATGATGTTGGCTATAGGTTTGTCATATGTGGCCTTTATTATGTTGAGGAATGCTCCCTCTATTCCCACTTTGCTGAATATTTTATTATAAATGGGTGCTGTAAATTATCCAATGCTCTTTCAGCATCTATTGATATGATCATGCAGTTCCTTTTCATATAGTATGTGTGGTGAATTACTTTTATCGATTTGCATATATTGTACCATTCTTGCATCCCTTGGATGAATCCCACTTGAACATGGTGTATGACCTTTTTAATGTATTGATGGGTTCAGTTTGCCAATGTTTTGTTGAGGATTTTAACATCTATGTTCATCAGTGAAGTTGGACTGTAGTTTTCTTACTTTGTTGTGTCTTTATCTGATTTTGGAATTAGGATAATACTGGTCTCATAAAAAGTTTGAATGTCATTGCTCTTCTTGAATTTTTTAGAATAGTTTGAAAAGAATCAGGGTTAGCTCTTCCTTCAGTGTTTTGTAGAATTCTCCTGTGAAGCTGTCTGGCCCATGGCTTTTGTGTGCAAGGAATTTTTTTTTTTATTACTGCTTCAATTTCACTAGCTGTTATTTGTCTATTCAAGCTTTCTGCTTTTCCTTGAGTCAGTACTGGAGGATTATACGTTTCTAGAAATTTATCCATTTCACCCAGGTTTTGCAGTTTCTTGGCAAATAATTGTTTCCTTTAATTTATTACATTCCTTTGTATTTCTGTGGAATTTGTTGTAATTTTGCCATTTTAATTTCATTTCATTTTTTATTTTGTTTATGGGGGTCTTCTCTCTCTCTCTCTCTTTTTTTTTTCTTGATGAGTCTGGTTAAAGCCTTGTCATTTTAATTATCTTTTCAAAAATCAGCTTCTGGAATTATTGATCCTTTGAATTTTTTTTTGAGAGGTGTATAATGCCACTATTTTTTGTTGTTTTTAAAAAGATATACGAAATTCATACTTATTAAACTACTGGTAGATATTATAATTTTGGAAGGCAAACCACATACTCAAATGTATTTTAGTACTCTATATCATTTAATTTTGGTCTGGTCATGATTAATTCCTATCTTATTCTTGTTCTGGGCTGTTTATGTTGTTGTTCCTCTAGTTTCTGTAGATGTAAGGTTAGGTCATTTATTTGAAATTTTTCTATTTTTTTTTTTTAGGTAAGCTTGTATTGCTATCAACTTCCCTTTCAGGATTGCCTTCGCTGTGTCCCATAAGTTTTGGGTTGTTGTGTGCTTATTTTCATTTGTTTCCAGAAACCTTTGTATTTCTCCTCAATCTCATTGTTCACAAATTTATTGTTTAATAACATGTTATTCACTCGGCATGGATTTGATTGTTTTTTGTTTTTTCCTTCAGGTTGGTTTCTAGTTTCAAGAGATTGTCATCTGGCAGAATGCTTGATATGATTTCAATTTTTTTGAATTTGTTAACACTAGTTTTGTGTCCTATAATTTGGTTTATCATTGAAAATATTCTGTGTGCATTTCAAAAGAATCTATATTTTGCTTTTTGGAGATGAAAAGTTATGTATATATTAGTTACACCTATTTGATCTAGCCTGTCATTCAGTGCCACAATATCCTTGTTAATTTGTTTGGAAGACCTGTCCATTGTTGACAGTGGGATGTTAAAATCCCCTACAATAAGCATGTTGCTTTCCATATATTTCTTGAAGTTCTCCAAGTTTCTCCTTATATATTCTAATGCTCCTATGTTGGGAGTATATGTTTACAATATTCATAGTTTCTTGACGGACTCCTCCCTTTAGAATTATGAAGTGATCTCATTTTCTGTTTTTATGGGCTTTGTTTTGAAATGTATTCTATCTGATATAAATTTTGTTACCCACTCCAGCTTTCTTTTCTATTCATTTGCTTGGAAGATTTTATTTTGATCCCTCCACTTTCAGTATGTGTAGGTATTTTTGTTCTGAGATGGGCCACTTGTAGACAGTGTATATGCAGTTCATGCTTTCTTATCCATTCAGCTACCCTATGCCTTTTGATTGGAGCATTTACTCTATTAACATTTAAGATTATTATGGATAGATATTTATTTATTCCACCTCCTTTGTACCTGTGTTTCTCGCCCTCTCGCTCTTTTCCTTCCTCTTCTTAAAGCAGTCCCTTTAGCATATCTTGCAGGGCTGCTTTGGTGAAGGTGTACACTTTCAGCCTTCTTTTGTCTGGGAATCTCCTTATTTTGCCTTCCATTTTAATTGAGAGCCTTAGTGGATAGAGTAGTCTTGTCTGTGGGCCTTTGCTTCTCATTAATTGGAGTATTTATTGCCATTTCCTTTGGGCTTGTAGTGTTTCTATTGAGAAATCACCTGCCAGCCTTATTGGGGCTTCCTTCTCTGTTACTGTCTGTTTCTCCCTTGCTGCTTTTAAGACTCTCTCTTTGTCTTTAAATTTAGCATTTTAATTATTGATGTGTCTTGGAGTAAGCCTAGTTTTGTTCATCTTGATTTAGACCCTCTGAACTTCCTGAACTTGTATGATGTTTCTCCTGTCAAAGTTAGAGAACTTTTCTGTCATTATTTTTTCAAACAAGTTGTCTATCCATTGCTTCTCTTCTTCTCTTTCTGGTATTTATATTGTGTTAATGTTGTTACATTTCTTGTTGTCCTGAAGTGCCCTTAAGCTATCCTTTTACTTTTTTTAATCTATTTTCATTTTGTTGCTCTCCCTGGGTGTTTTTTCCTACCTTGTTTTCCAGCTTGCTGATTTGGTCCTCTGTTTCATGAAGCCTGCTTATAATTCTTTCCAGTGTATTATTATTTTTTTATTTTAGAGATTGTATTATTCATTTCTTCATGGTTCTTGTTCATAGTTTCTATTTCCTTTTTAATGCTGTAGTAGTTCCCACTCAGTTCCTTGTCACTGTCACTGAGTTCTTTGAGCATCTTTATAACCATTTTTTAATCCTATGTTTCATAGATTGCTTGCCTCCATTTCATTTAGCTCTTTTACTGGGGATTCTTCAATTCATTTTGATTGGGAATTCTTTCTCTTTCTCCGCATCTTAGGTGACCCTTTTTTTTTCTGCATCTCAAGATACTCTGCTTTGCCTGTCTGTCTTCATGGGCTCGGGTTCTGTGGTAAGAGTTCTGTGATACTCAGTGGTACAGACTCTTTCATATCCTCTCTGGATACCCTAGGATTGCCCTTTCTTCCATTTGTTTGTGCTTTTTTGTTGTACTTGGGATTTACCTATTGGTAGCTTCTTTGTTAGTGGGTTATCCCCTCCAGCAGGCCTATTGGTAGTCACAACTCTCATCTTGTCTTGTATGCTGTTATAAAAGTGTTGCTTAACAAAACAGTATTACTACACAACAAAACCTATGCTAGCAAAAAGAACCACCTTACCACATCAGCAATCTCAACCACAATTGAGCAAAAATTAATAAAGTTTAAGAGAAATTAAGAAAAAGATAGGAAAAGAGAATGAGATGATTATAAGTGGAGAAAATATTTTTGAGTGGGTAGAAGGAAGATCATTGACAAGAATAAGAATAGAACTGAGGCAAAAAAAGCAAAATAACAAAATTTAAAACATAAGTATAATGCATAATGGTGATAACAAAAGTGAGGTAAGAAAAGGAAAGAGTATATTATGAGAGTTGAAGTAAAAGTGAAAGGGTACTGGACCAAAGGGAGGAAAATTGCAGAAAAAACAAAGCAGGGTTAGTAGCAATGACAGCTGAATGATGTTTAATAAAAGTGGAATGGGAATAAGAATGCTGTACAAAAGAGAAAAGTGAATATGAGATATCTACAGTAAAGAAAAATGATTTTGAGAAGATGGGGGAAGCAACTTAATAAGAGTAAGGAGTAAAGTCCATGATAAGATAGGGGACAAAATGAAATAAAATTCCTCACTCTACTGATCAGGGGCAGGGGGAAAGCAAAATGAAATAAGACAGGGGGACAGTATCCTATGGGGTTTAAAGTATAAATAGTGAACAAATCAGAGTTCTGTTGGAGAAGTATGTAGTAACTGTGGTATTGCACCTAAATAGCCACTGTTTATGAATGTGGAAAGGAAATGGCTCTTATAAGAAGGGGAAAAGAATGTGAGCTAACTTAAGAAAGAAGAATGCTTAAGAGAGGTTAGATGGAGGAGAAATAGTAGAGTAAGGGATAGTAACATGACATAGTGTGAAATAAAATAAAGTTTACAACAATAGTAAGAAAGCTCAGGAAAATGACAAAATAGATCAAGACCAGGGAAGGGTGCTGTGTGGGATTTGAAATAACAATAATATGAAAAAGTATACAATCTGAATAAACACAATAAAAATAAAAGACCAAGAGTAGTGAGTTATTTGGAATATGAGTGAAGTGAAAGAAGAAAAAAATAAAATGTTTTATGAAAGGTATCAAAAAATAAAAACAAAAAACCCTGAAAAAAGAAAAGAAAAGAAAATAAGAAATAGAGAGAGAGAGAGAGAGAGAGAGAGAGAAAAGCATGCGTGTTCTGAAGAAGAGCAAGTTGAAATTTGCCTCAACATTTGGTGTTTGCCTTCTGACTTCTTTCTGGATCCATCTCTGGTTTTCTCCCAACTCAAGGTTGCAGGTGGACCATCCAACGTTTGGAAACACCACGTGTATTCCCCTTGCCTGCCTCTACAGGGAGCTTCTGTTGCTATTGAGAGGTTGAGGCATCTGTGTCTTCCCTAGGAGGCACTGTTCAGTCTTCTGGGAAAATTGTGGGTGCATTCCCTCTGTCCTTACACCCCTCAGTATTAGTCTGTCCCAGTTTATTTCCAATAACGTAGTTTCTTCTTAAATAGCTGCCCATTTCATGGGGGGGGGGGCAGGTGGCAATCTGTATAAGAGTATCAGCTCTCCTGCTTGGTGTACTCTGTAGCTCTGTGTGAGCCAAATCTGGGTGGTTCCCTCAACCCCCCTTGTTGCATCCTTTCTTAACTTCCTGTTTTAATGTCCTCAGTGAAATAAGGCCCTAGGATCCAGTGTACTTTATCTCCCTGTGGGGAGTTCAAAATGCACCCTTTAGGCAGTAGTCTTGCTGTCTTACTCTTGAAAAACAAACAAACAAACAAACAAACAAACAAAAACTGAAAAGCCCCATGCTGATTGGTAAGCTTGCCCAGCCAGTTTTATAGATCCTCCTGGCTCCTGCAGGTGGTGGAGGGTTTCCTTCAATTTCCACTTTCTGGTGGTTCCACTAATGAAGGTGACTCAGTTTGGCCTGTAAATATCACAGGTGCAGAGTTATCCATTCACAGTTCTCACAGCACTCTGTGGCCCGCAATCTCCACTCTGTGCCATTGCAGCAGGTGGGCTTTGAGAAACCACCTCACTTTGTACCCCTTTGATCAATTGGGGTGAGGTGCACTGAATAGGAGAAAACTGGGCCCACAATCCTCCCTCCTTGTTGGTTGGGCAGCTTCATGTGTGAGGTCTTTGCAGAGCACATCTCAGTTCCCCATTTGAAAAATATCTCTTTGGGTGCTGCTACTGCTGCTCTCAGTCACTGCCTGGGTTTCCACACAGTCCAACTCATTAGCAAGTCAAGAGCCTATCTCAGTAGAGATAGACTAGTCATGGCTAATCATGGCCCTCTTCTTCCCTAAGCTCTCGGTGCTGCCAGAATCTACACCCTATGGACACTCTGGTAGTATCCAGGCCAATGACTGCTTCCCAAGCTTGGGTGTGCCAGGAGCTAATGCATATGTGCACCTTGTTTCTCCCTGGTGACTTGATAGTACTCAAGTCACTCCTGGCATTAGTCTGTAGTTTCCCCACCCTGGATGATGGGGATACTCCTAGGCAGCTATCCCTGACCTGGCTCTTCTCCAATGATGTCCCCACAGCATCCACAGCTTCTGGTGCCATGCCCAGGCTTTTCCCTGTCTCCCTATAACACCTCCTTACCGCCTGTTTTGAAGCGTCCTCTGCACACTGTAGGTTCCACACTTCATGTCAGCTAAGATTCTGTTGACTGTTCACTTTGGTTTTTTCAGAAGATGAGCTAAGTGTCCCAGTTGGTACAAGAGCAAGTAGGCTCAGCTCCCACCTACTCCACCACCATCTTCTGCCCCTTGTTTTTGTTTAATTATTATTATAGATACCCTAGTGGGAGAGTGAAGTGGTATTTTTTTGGTTTTGATTCACATTTCCCTAATAACTAATGATGTTAAGCATATTTTAATGTGCTTACCAATCATTTTTAAATCTTCTTTGTAGAAATGCCTATTTATAACATTTGTCCATCTTACTTTTATTTGGATTATTTATCTTCGTATTGTTGAATTGTGTTACTTACATATTCTGGATACTAGATTGTTATCAGATGTGTGTTTTTCAAATATTTTCTTTTGGGAACCTCCCCGCCTGGTTTCAGAAATTGTAACCCCCATGGCTAAGGCTGAGTCAAAAGACCTTGGGACGATAAGCCACTAAGGAGACAAAGCTTATTTTTCTGGTAGGGGCACTGCCTCTGCCCCCTTTCACTTCACCTTGTTTGGCCCCAGATGGATGACTGGTTAGTCAATGATGGGTAAGATTCCTCAAAGGAGCTACAAACTAAGATAGTCACAGTCATGAAGGGGTCCTCAGGGAAGGACTTGGGGGCCTATAGAAAAAGGGGGTGATGGACCCTCACCCCTTGGCTTTGACATAGCCTGAGTCATCATTTTAACTGCAAGAAGTCTCCTAATCTCTTGGCTGCCTTACTTCCCCTACCTGACAAGCCTGAAATAATGGAGGTTGGTGTGGCCCTGTGCTAGAAAGGGCAGGTTCCCCAGGACGATCAGGCCTAAGAAGGAATACATAAAATCCTGTGAAACCTGCTTTGCTAAGAATACCTTCAATTTAAATGATAAAGGTCTAAGCATAGAATGAGTTTGTTTCCCTAAAGTTTTATGGCCTTTTAGGTATCTGACCCTGACTCAGAATAATACCTCATAGTTCTTTGAATGTTATCCATTGTTTGATCATTACTGCCTGACAATGATTGATGAACTTTATATATATGTCCTGCATTCCTATGCAAATTAAACCCAATAAAAGCCCATTGAGGAACAGGCTCCTGGTCCTTCTCCTTTGAGAGATTGGCCACCTTTCCTCCCCAAGCAGATCATGTCTTGGTAGACTTATTCTCATCCACATTGAATCGGGGGTTCTGCAGGCAAAGCTCCCCCACAATCTTCTATATTCTCTGGGTAATTTTTCCATTTTACAAATTTGAAATATATTTTAATAACAACTTTATTGAAATATGATTTATGTACCATCAAATTCATGCTTTTTAAGTGTATAATTTGGTAGTTTTGACATAGTTTTTCCCCCAAAGGCCAGCCTTCTGCTTTTATTTATTATTTAAATTTTATTGTATTTTTCATTATTATTTATCCCCCTATACCCTCATTTTCTTGATAGTATCCTTTAATGTACAGCAGTTTTTAATTTTTATGAAGTATAACTTATCTATTTTTTGTTTCTTGCTTGTGTTTTTGGTATAGTACCTAACAAATCACTGACTAACTCAAGAAAACAGATTTGTTCCTACATTTTTCTTCAAAGAGTTTTATATTTTAGCTCTTAAATTTAGGTCTTTGATTCATTTGAGTTACATTTTGGTATATGGTGTGATGCAGGCTTCTACCTTATGTTTCAGTATACAGTGTGATTCAGGGTTCTACCTTCTACCTTTTGCATGTGGGTATCGTTCGGCCCAACACCATTTGCTCAAAACATGATTTTTTTTTAATCCAGTGAATAATCTTGACACCTTTGCTGAAAAATAATTTGCCAAAGATATACAGGTTTATTTCTGGACTTCGAATTTTACTCCTTTGGTCTGTATACCCATCCTTATGTCAATACCAAAATGTTGTGATTTCTGTAGTTTTGTGATATGTTTTGAAATTGAGAAGAGTGAGCCCTACGACTTTGATTTCCTTTTAAATATTTCTCTGGATATTCTGGGTCCCATGTCCTTTTAACATTATTCAATATTTAATCTACAACATAAGGAATAAAAATAGAAAAGGTAATTTTGATGAAAAAATAGTAATCAATGTAAACCTACTACTTAAGATACTAAAATTATTTTATGACCATAATAATTTAAGTAATATGGTATTGAATCTGGAGCAGAAAGTTCAAATGCAAATTTATACATAACCAAATTTAGCATATAATAAAGGTAGCATTAAATTAGTGAACAAAGGAGTCCTTTAATTACTGGGGAAATTGACAAGCCATATAAAATTTGAACAGCAAAATATGCCTCATTTTTTACATTAAAAATTTGATATTAATTAAATATTTAAAAGATATTAAATCATATAAGAATAAAATATAAGAAAATTTGCTTATAATTATAAAGTAAGGAAGGTTTTTCTAAACAAGAGATAAAATCCAGAATTAATCAATATAACAAATATTTGAATTCGTTATAACTTAAATCTTTAGTTAAAAACCACAAATGAGCAAATATAAACTAAAATCACATGCTTCAAAAATTATTTACAATATCTAAGATATAGGATTAATGACAAGAATATGTAAACAACTTTTATAAACTGATAAGTAAAATGGAACACCTCAATAAAAATTGTTAAATATATATATGTCATTTAAAAAATCAGAAATACAAATATTCAGCAAACATTTTCAGAATATTTAGCCCTACTAATATTTAAACAAACACCTGATAATGCACAAATATAAGGTTATTTTTGACCAAAAATGTTGGTAAACGAAAGAAATGTAATATTACATTATTAGAGGGATGTAAATTCATATAACACTTTCTGCAAGAAAAATTTTAAATATGCATTAAAATTAAAATACATAATTCTATAAGTTATGGTGCTATATATTATAATAAGAATCTTCCATACAGTTATGCACTACTCCAATTTCAAGGAGAAAAGAGGTTGTAAAATTTCTTATATTTATATAATTCTGGAAAAAACATCATAATAGTAGAGTAAAAGAGGAAGTGTTGGAATTCAGTCAGCTATAAACTAGAATACAAGCCCTACCAGTTATGAGCTGCATGACCTTGTCTAATTACCCTGAAGGTTAATTTTTTAAGGTTTAAGACAAAAATACAGACAGCTATCTTGCAGGATTAATAGAATTTGGAGAGGCAAAAATTGTATCATTCTTTATTGGGTTGAATTTGTCATTCTTTTTTTTTTTCTTTCCTTTTTTAGAAATTAATTTATTGTTGTTCAATTACAGTTGTCTGCATTTTCCCCACACCACTCCCCTCCTCACCCAACCAAACCCACCTCCATCCTTTGCTTCTGCCCCACCTTCGTTTTGTCCATGTGCCCTTTATGGTTGTTCCTGAAAACCCTTCCCCACATTATCCCCTAATATCTCCCCTCTGTTTACTGTCAGATTGTTCTTAATGTCAATGTCTCTGGTTATATTTGCTTGCTTTTTTCTTTTGTTGATTCGGTTCCAGTTAAAGGTGAGATCATATGGTATTTGTTCCTCGCTGCCTCACTTATTTCACTTAGCATAATGCTCTCCAATTCTATCCATGCTGTTGCAAAGGGTAGGAGCTCCTTCTTTCTTTCTGGGGTGTACTATTCCATTGTGTAAATGTATCATACTTTTTTGATCCACTCATTTACTGATAGGAACATAGGTTGTTTGCAGCACATGGTTATTGTACATTGTGCTGCTATGAACATTGGGATGCATAGGTTCTTTTGGATTTGTGTTTCAGGGTTCTTAGGATATAATCCCAGCAGTGGAATCGCTGGGTCAAAAGGCAGTTTTATTTTTAGTTTTCTGAGGAAATTCCGTACTGTTTTCCATAGTGGCTGCACCAGTCTGCATTCCCACGAACAGTGTACTAGGGTTCCCTTTTCTGCACATCCTCTCCAACACTTGTTTGTTGATT